>JAMXBD010005251.1:0-20495 GCA_024138025.1 Combretum micranthum
TAGAATTGTAAAAATACGAAGATTTCAAAATATCAGTTTATAATTTTTCAGTAATATAAAAAATATCAGATATAGCTCAATTACGCATATTTCTTTACTACCGATATTAATTTGTCTTATCTACTATTCAAGTAATTTTTATATACTATTCATTTATTTCTACTTTTTTTACACCTATTCGTACACTCTACCATATCTATTTCCTACTTTTTACTTTTCTCATACATCTTCATTCACACCATATCTTACAAATTAATTACTTTTTATTAATAAAATTACAAAACAAATCAAATCTCACCATTTCTCCTCTCTTTCTCTCATCACGTCAACTCCCCATGCACACACACACATATTTATTTTTTCTTTTTCATTTTTATTTTAATCACATAATTTTCCCTCCTCAAAACTTTATAAATACCTTCTCTCTCCTCCATTTCTTTCAACACTCGTTACCATAATAAAACTCTCTCAAAATCACACCATCGAATCCTTCTCTCCAAAAATCTCTTTTCACTTTTCTAATTTTCCTACATTTCTTCTACATACATACCACCAAAAACTCTCATTAACTACTCACCATATTTCTATCTTAGGTAAATTTTTACCTATATTTTCTTACAATGTCATACAACTTAACATGACCATGGTGTATTTTCTTAAATATTTAAAAGTTATAGAAGCAACATATGGTTCATGTTCTGTTCTTGCTCATGAATAAATTATACTTATTATTATGTTGTTTTTTATATTATTATTATTATTATTATTATTATTATTATATTATATTATTATATGTTTCATGCTATTATTATGTTCCAACCTAACTCCTATATTATATTATCTATATTTATGTATCTATATATTTCTTAGAGCATATAAGCTCACTAACATAACCGTTATTTATTTATTATGTTTTGCAATTTATTTATTTATTACATGCTTTAAATTAAGACAATTCTAAAGACTAATCTTTCTAGTCTTAGACTTATCCTTATTAATTCAAAATGATTTTCTTATTTCTTTTGTTTTTCTTTTTTTCTTTTTTTGTGCTTGCCTATGACTAAGTCCGAAAGCCTTGAAATCAAGTTAAGACTTCCAATACCTGATATTTATTTTTTGCTTATCCTTATATTTTCCATTTTTCTCACCATTATTAGTTTTGTCATAATACTAGCTATATACTCATTGTTCATACATGATCATGTTGATTGCTGTCTTAATAGAGATAAAAAGTTGTTTCTTAAAATAAAAGAAAATAAACTTAACTCACTTTAAAAGTGTAGTTTACCACTTAGAAAAAGTTTCATCAAAATTTAGAATTTTATTTCGAGCAAATACTTTTTAAAGGATTTTTTTTTTTTTTTTAACAAAAATCACCATAGATTCTAGTGTTTGTTGACATAGAAAGCTTTTACAAAAATAACTAAGGAACTCTTTGTTTTCTTTTTGAACTACCATTAAAAACCTTAAGGTTGATAATGCTTTTCTATGAGAAATTTTCTTAAAACTTGATTATAAAATTCTACTAACATTTTAGTAAGTACAAAGATACACAAGTTTTCCAAAATAAGTTAAAGAATTACTCACCAAGTAAAGTATACTTAAGGAATAAAATTTGAAAATAACTTAGAAAGACTAAAGTTTTTTAATAAAAAATTATCTTTAAGAATTAAGGAAATTAAATTATATCACATATTTAATGACTTAAAAATCCTTAGTTTTATTTCCAAACAACTTAACATAATTTTGTCAAACTTCACTTTTTCAACTACCAAGACAACATTGTTTTATGAAAAATCATTGGTTAAGACAACACCATTAAAACATGTGTATAATATGAGTAGTCTATGTATTAAAAAAAAATTTCAACTATATATATGTATATTCTATGTTTGCTATGGGATTTTTGGTTGATAAAAAGTTTGGAAAAATCATGTTTAAAGGCTGGGATTTTTCATATTAATTATGTACTGCATCTTTTAGAGAGCTAGATGACTTTTTTTCAAAAAAAAACCTAGAAATAGATAGATCTTTTAAGCAGGTAGAAAACGATATATATTATGCAAAATTCCAAGTTAAAATAAGCAAGTTATGGCTTTTTAAGTTGGAATTTCACTCTACACAAACGATTTTCGACGAACTTAGTGAAATAGAATTACAAGTTTAAGTAGAACTTCCAAGAGATGGTCATTTTGGGTATTTCTTTTGTTTAGGTGACGTGGAGTCCGAGCTTCCCTACCCAGAGGATTATTTTAAAGAGGAACTTCTACTGCTATGGCTGAGTAAGTTTAAATTCTTATATTTCTATACTCATGTTTTTGCTTATAGTTTAGCAACGCTAGAATTAGAAAAAGATAAAAACATGATAACACATGTGCTTACTTTACTTATAGATTGTAATCATATTAAGTATATTGAAGCATGAATTGTTAACTAATCATTATATGATTAGGATAGGAATAATTTGTCTGCAAATTCATGGTCATTTTTAAAATATCTAATATTATGCCATGATTACTTAAATAAAATGATTCATGCATGACATGTAGTGAGTCACATTGCATTCATTACTATACCTTGATGGGACAAGGGCATAGTAATGAGACCTGTAGAACCTGAAATTCTACTCTATGGTAATTGATCGCCCCTAATAAAATGGTGGGTGGACACCTGAAATGACTACATTTTAGCAGCTAGTAGTAGCTTGTATAAAAACTACAAAAACTTCATTTGCGAACTATGGCCTTATCGCCCAGAACACCTAACCCCGAATGGAGGGATAAATCCATTCAACATATGATTCTCGAAAAATCATATGTATTGTTCGCTCACGTATTTGATTGTGTCTCATATGCTTATTTAAATAACTTTTTTTTTATATTGATTGTCCGAGTACTGTATTTGTGGAATTAATTCTCACTGAGCAAGAAGCTTATCCTCTTATAGATATCTACTTGCAACACCCCTATCTATGATTGACCCCTCAAGGATATTTCTCTCAGGTACTACCTTTGGACTAGTTGTAGACTTAGACTTCTAAGTAAATCTCCAATGTATTTATTTTGAATAGACTTTAATAGACCTTGTCTTTTAATAGGGGAATGCCCCTTTGTTATTTTGTAAGACTTTATATTTCCATATTTAAGATGTTTATGTTATGATTTCCATTCTTAATTGCTATATGAATGTTTTCTTAAACAACTTGTTTCAAAGTTGGTCCTCTGTGATTGTGAAGATTACGCCTTACACCCATATCAAAGCTTTTGGGATGAATAAAATTATGTATATTTAAGCTTTAATATTGAGTGTGAGGACTATCATGGTTAGGACACGCTTTGGGTGTGACATATAGGGCTTTTCTTATTTCTTCCTTAACGAATGTGCAATTTGTTTGGCCATCCCTTGAGAAAAAATATTGTTTATACTCAATGTGGAAGTGTTTGAAGTAAAATAAAGGGAAGCAATTACATTTTGAGAATGAAAACCATGAAAATTGTACGAAAGATGGATTTATGGGAGTATACGACCAATATATAGCTCGAATACTAGGCCATATACCTCTCGGTAGTCAAAAAATAACAAATTATGAAAGTACACACGCAATACATGAGGCTTTACATTATGTCATATACCTCTGAAAATAGGGATTTTTAGAAACACGCAGCCCATGCATAACCTTTAATAAATCAACAATAATAACTTGATAAACCTAGAAAAGCTCTCGTATCCTTCATAAACATTGGTTAAGGCCAATTTTTCACTGCTTGTACCTTATTGAGTCTAGTTGTATCTCATCCACAGCCTATATATGGCTCATGTACTTAATTTAAGTTTGGCCAAAGTGACATTTAGACTCCTTCGAGTAAAATTCATTATCTAATAAAAGTTGCAACACCATGGCTAAATGTTATGAATGCTCCCATTCATCTTTATTGTAGACTAATATATCATATAAAAAAATATTGTCATGAACTTCCTTAAATAAGGTTTAAAAATATTGTTCATTATTGCTGAGTAGCAGGTGCGTAACTCAATCTAAAGGGCATTATGAGAAACTCGTAATGACCCTTAAGAGTACGGGAATACAGTCCTCTCAGTATCCTCATCATGCATTCTTAACTAGTGATAAATAGATCACAAATCAAGCTTAGAAAAAATTCTGGCACCATACAATTCATCCAACAATTTGTCTATAGTAGGAATCAGAAATTCATCCTTGATAATAACATTAATGAGAGCTCTATAGTCTATACAAACCGCCAAAATCCTGTCTTTCTTTTTAACCAAAAGAAATGGGGATGAAAATTGACTATTACTATCATGAGTGATACCCTGAGCTAATATATCTCTCACTTGTTTCTCTATTTCATTTTTTCCTGAAAGTGAGGGTATCTATAAGGTTTGACATTGACTTGAGAATCATCCATTAAATGAATTCTATTTTCAACACTTCATTTGGGCGGCAATGATGTAGGTGTCTTAAAAACCTTAAAGTATTTGCTCAATACTTCTTTTAAAGAATTATTTCTAGTGAAACTCAATGAAGGACTTGATAATCGAGCCACCAATTGATAATGGTAAGCAATAACATCATTTTAGACCATTCGACGCAGTTGATTATTAGAAAATTCTGTTACTAATGAGGTTTCACCCACTAAAGACGCCTTATTGCCATTACACACAAAGTTCATGGTCAAAGCATTATAATAAAAGGTCACTAGCCCCAGATTCTATAACCATTAAGGTAAGGACAGACACAGGATTATATGATTGGGAGGATCATACCTTAATTAAATTACTATTAGAATTATTAATTTACATCCACTCGCTATTAACAATTGTATCACATCTTTATTTTATTAGTGATTTTACTATGATAATTTATAAAACTTCATGAAAAAAAATTATTCAAACAACAATTAAAGAGTATTTAGTGTATTTAATAAAAGATGGTATATATGTTACTTTAAAATTAAATATTAATAAAAAAATATAGAGTTAATATCTATATAAGTTTTTCTTTTAATAAAAATAAATCATAAAATATATCTAGATAGAACGTCTATTCAATAATTTACATTCGTCTTCTTAACATTAATTGAAGAAAAAAATATTACTGAATCAAATTATATAATTACTGTGATTACATTTCGTACAAATAGATCATAAAATATTATATAGGATGACCATTCAATAATTAATGTACATTTTAAGAACATTAATTACTAGGAAAAAAAAGTTATTAAATCAAATTATATAATTAGTATACAATAAGATTCAATTATGATTTGGATAATATAATTCTTATATGGCGGTATACTTTGAATAAATAGTTATTCATGAGAATTTATTTAGTTAGATATAATCCTATGATAAAAGAATATAATGCTATTAGTTCTTCTCAAAGAAAAAAAGTTAAACAGTAATATATTTGTGTGTACGTATATATAGAGAGAGAGAGAGGAAAGAGGATTTATTAGTATAATAAATGCATGTTGAAAAAGTAAAAATGTATATTCGTGGGATTTGAATCCATGATCTCATCATAGATGTGCGAATAAATACTTTAACTACTAAACTAAACTTATTGTTATGTTATAGTTTGTTCTTTTATAATATACATGCAATTTATATAATTTTTTCTTTCTAAAAGCATTCAAAATATAATTTTTACTGCTAGCCACCTTAGATCCATCCCTATGTTTGAAGTCCTAACTCCATGTGAACTCCTTAAATAGGTAAAAGTAGAAAGTAACTAGAAATTTGATATTTTGACTTAGCACATGTACGTCCACACATTTACCTTCACATGTCATCTTGTTGCCATTAACAACCATAACATGAAAATTGTTTGTTAGCAAGACTATCAAATTCAAATGTTATGTGTACTGCTACTATCCACTAGAATAGATAAAGATTGATTGCCAACAATTCTTAAAAACGTAATGTTTTAGGTACTTACATACCTGACAAAGAATGAAAGCTTATTGTTGCTTCATCCACATCTGACATATCTTGAATATGCTGGACATCCAACATATCATCCATTTGATCACCATATTACTCATCCTCATTGTTATCAATCATCATGAGTAAAAATTTACCTTTACATTTGTGATTTTTATGAAACTTTTCATCATGATTGTAACATAATCTCTTGTCATCACAATTGAAGAGATGTTAAAGAAGGCTTATGTTTGAAGAGTTAGCGTTTAAGAAAGGGGATTTAAAAGAGAACTAGTCTTAATATTTGCTTCATGTAGTTTAGCCAAAGAAATGGCTTGCATCTATTAATTAGCCTTGAAATTTATAATTCCCACTTCAAAAAAAGGTTTAAAACTCAAGGTGAAGCAACCGAATAAAAAGCTATTTGATAATCCCACTACTCTATTAGAAACAACTTCAAATTTTGACTAGTAATCATCAATAGAAGATGTTTGCATTAACTTAAATAGTTGACCTTGTACTTCCCCATAAATGGATGCGCCAAACTGCTCCTCTATGGCTTTCTTGAATACCACCTATGTAGAAATTTTATTGTTGTTTTGCATCCATTGATACCATTCTAAGGCTTTCTCTTCCACAGCAAATGTCGTTATTGTCACCCCGCTCCTCCTTAGTATTGTGTGAAAATAAAGAATTTGCTTGTTTTGAAAGTCTATCCAATACATCTACCCCATTTATTTGGGGATTTCTAGCTTAATTACTTTCAAAATGGAATCAAAGACACTTTCATTAGAATGTGATGACGCTAAACCGTTAAACCATGTTGTGAAGAAGTCCCTTGAGTCTGATTCCTAATATTGTACAAACTTATAGTAATAATTTGCTAACTGTATCCGTGAAAGTAGAAATCTTACAATCCATTTCTTGATTCAAAGATTGTTAATTTTTCTCTAATTTTTCTTCTATTGAGTTTTATCTTGTATCAAGTGCCATGATCATAATGGAGGATGAGAGCACTAAATGATAGAAGTTAAGTCCATCCACAAGTAGCCCAGCCCATACCTTATCCGAATTCACCCTACTAAAACTATCAAACACACCTCTCATCACTTTTCGTTAGGTAGTCACTAGTCACTAAAACCCTAACTTTCCTCTCTTTGTCCTTAAACGATGAGACATTGAACAATGTGTGTTTTGTATGTGTTTACACGTTATAAACATGGCATGCTTGAGTCTAGCTACTCCAAGTCTACAAGAGACATCGTATATGAAGGTCTAAAGATGGTTTTCTCTTTCCTTGATCTTTATTTTATACTCAAATATGGTTAGATTTGTTATTGTAGTTACAAGATCTATTGTAGTTACTTGTATTTTCTATTATCTAACTATTGTTAATTAAAAATCATAACAAATTCCCATCTAGTGAAGTCGTGTAACCATTTAGATTCTTTCCTAGTCCTTTGTAACTGGTTCATATTACAGAAGTTGACAAATTTTAAGTAATTAATAGCAAAAATAGGAAAGGTTTAGGTATTAGGATTGACTCAAACTTTTAAACTTCAAGCATTTAATTATGAAAATAGGCAATTGAGATTTTAAGTAATTAATTGCAAAAATAGGAAAGATTTAGGTACTAGGATTGACTTAACACTTTTAAACTTCAAGTATTTAATTATAAAATAGGTAAAATTCATATACCAAATAAGATAATTAGTCTTTTCTTTCTGTTTTTTTTCCCTTGGGAAGGGGCGAGGGGAAGGGGGTGATGGTGTTGTAAATGCCACATCTAGAACCTAAACTTCGCTAATTTATGTAATTATCTACGTAAAATTTAAAATATCAATTTACTGCTAGCAAATTTTCAAGTTTATTTATAGTATCTTGATAAGGTAATTAATTGTAAAAATAAGTGAAGTTGATGTAGTTAATTGTAAAATTCATCAAAATTGATGCAGGTAATTGTAAATATAGGAAATGTTTAGATAGTAAATTGACACTTTTAAACTTTGATAATTAATAACATAACTTAACAAAATTCATATATCAAATGTGATATTCACCTTTTTTTTCCTTTTGTGATTTTTTTTTCTAAATATATAATCGAAAGAAAAGAGTTATTATCCACATAAAGAGAAGTTAAATATTAATAAATAAATTTGTAGGAAAATATTTAAATATTTTTTTCTTCTCTTTTTTATATCTTTGACACTTCAAGATCTATATTTTTTTTCATACTAATACTTGAGTTTAGAAAAATTTGATATAAGACACTACATTGGTGTATGCTACTAATATTTATAAAGAAAATGATAGATACCCTATGTACGAGTGTGCTCGGTACGGTTCAATTTGGTTTGCTCCTTCACTAAACTATACCATATTTTATAGTTCAGATTTTCTTTCAAAATTTGAACCTATCATATGGTTCAATTCATAATTTTTTCGAACAAAAGAATGGTTCAATACAGTTCGATTGCGAGTCGAATTGTTTTTATTCATAAAATAAAAAATACATTCTATCAAAAAACTTCATTACTATTTCTTATCACTAATGCAAATTTAAATAACAATATTTAAAATTAATCATTTACTAAATAAACATGCAAAACTTATAAGAAAGAAAGATTTCATCCATTATAAAATTGTAATCGTGATAGTCTTATTTTTTTTAATTATTTTGAACTATAATGGTATACTAGACTTTATCTCAATATAAGACACAAAATCTATTCTTTGTATGCTTCTAACTAATATTATAAATTACATAAATCAATAAGTGACTAAATAATAAAAGTAAATTAATTAGTAAGACAAAGGGAAAAAATATTCATAAGTTAGAATATTAGAGGCTAAATATAAATCTATTTATTTGTAGACGGCATAACAATTAAAACATAATATGACAAATCTAATTTTATTCTCATGAATGATACACATCTAAGTCACAAACTTTAAAAATAATTTTTTTAATGGAATAATTAAGAGTAAAAATAATATGTTTGAATTTTTTTTTTAAATATGTAAAACGATTCGATTTAGTTAGAACAATATAGTTCTATTCAAGATCCCGAACGGAACCACGAACCGTTTGCTCTTCATCAAACCAAACCACCAATTGAATAGTTAAAAAAAAACCGAAATTTTGGTTTTATTCGTGAGGTCCGGTTTGATTCATGGTTCAATCAATTTTTTTTTTTTTTTTTTTTTGCATAGTCCTAACCCTATGTTGGCTTTTTTAAATGACCACAATCCTAAAATAAATATAAAATATAAAATTTTGAAATGGAAAATAGGAAAAAAAATTAAAGTGAACATGAAATTTAATACATGAACTTCACACAAAAATTTAGTTTGACATTTACATTCTAAAATGGATAATCTAATTTAATATCTAATCAAATTTTTTGAAATAATTTTTACTACCTTTTAATATCATTTGTTCTATTTGTTGACGTGGAAGAGTAAGCCATTATTGGTTTTTTACTACTTTTCCCAACACCTTCTACGACTAATAGGTTTTGTCTTCTACATTGAAAAACAAAACAGATGGTGTTATGTGAGATGCCAAAAATAAGGGATAAAGGCGATGAGAGTGCATGTGCTATCATTTTTTGGCAATTTAGTGTTCAATGTTTTATTTTGGGCCAAAAAAAGTACCGGTACTTTCAAACTGATGGCATTTTGGTATCAAATGTTTTATTTTTCCATTCCATGCTAAGAGTATGTATATTGAAATGCCATCAGTTTGGAAGTATGTGTATTTTTTTAGCCTAAAATCAAATATTAGACACACATTGCCAAAAAATGATAGTACAAGCACAACCCTCCATCCTTTAAAAATAGTCATAAAAAGTTTGATTATGTATTATAGTTAGTCATTTCAAAGTTACATACTAAATTGAATTTTCAAGAAAAATTTAGTTATCAAACTTCAGATTTTCTCAAAAAATTTCTAATCATTTAGTATCCTTTTCAATATATGTTTCACTGCATAGAACCAAAACACTATAAGTGACACTATCTTGATTATGTTATGACATCTGGAGAAATATATATATATATTATAAGAAGGGAAATTTAAATTTGATATCAGAACTTTGCATAAAGATTCAATTTAGTATTTAAATTTTGAAATGATCAATTTGACACTCAGTCTAAGTTTTTATTATTTATTTTTACTATCTATTAACGTAATTTGCGCTATTTCTAGATGGAAGAAGTAGCTTATTAGTGTGATATAATATTAGGTGCATTAGTGAGAATTTAATGATATAATATCTCTTCTAAGTGTGCAGACAAAGCAAACGATGTTAAAAGGTAGTAAAAATAACTGTAAAATGTTTGATAAAGTATTAGATTGATTACTTTAAAATTGATTTATTAAATTAGATTTTCGTGTAAAATTTAATATCAAATTTTATGTTTTTTGGCAAACAGCCAATTTGATATTTAGCCATTATAAGAAATATTTTTGGATATTGACCATGTTCAAAAGCCAACGCAAAAGTTTTTGAAATGAAAGAAAAGCTCTGCTACTGTTAATCTTTCCAGATTCATCCCTTTCGTAATACAACATATTGACATGACCAGTAGGAAGAAAAAAGAAACACTATTATTCTCGTTTCCCTATCGTGTAATAGTTAAATCTTTTACTTTTTTTGGCCACCTAATGAAGAAAATTTCCAACAGATGCGCTCATAGTCATGGAACTTTTGCTTGTCTATTGATCTCCTCTTAAAGAGACGGACGCCTTGGAATGCTCAGTTGCCATTCCAGTTTCCAATTCCACTTGGCATAATTAATAAATAAATAAGGGCAAATTCAATCTTGTTTCATTCATATAAAGAGATTTATACCAATTTAGTTACAAGAATTGAAATGCCAAAAATTATGTGTTGTGGAATTTTATGTTTATATTATTCTCTAAATGATATATAAGATTGATCATTCCTTTCTTGTTATATATGGGTTTTTTTAGTTCGTTTTACTCTAATCATTTTGAGTTTTTATTTTTATCTTTTCAAACAAGATATTTGTCAAGAAATAAATACAAATAAAAAAACATTTTTATTCGTAAATAGATCGAATAGTCAAGTTACTGATAAGATATAGATAGGATATAAATGCAAATCATATACAAATAAAATAAAATAATCCAAAATATTAGTTTGTTAGATACTGTATGTTGTATACACAAATTATAAACCATTTTGAAACTGTTCATGTTCTTACTTTGTGTTGTATACCTAATAAATTAACACCATTTTATAAAACATATAGCTCGATGGTGTATATGGGTTTTATTTTGTAAAAGTGTACCAATTTTTAATTTTTATTATGAGGTATTCTTGGGGGTATATTACTGTAGCAATTGGGAGTAATTGGGATTATAGCAATATGATTGGTTTGATAGAATGAAATCAATCTTCTAGCTTTATTACCATGAAATATTTATTTCTTTTTTAGTTTATAAAAAAATTCTATCAAAAATAGATATTATGTTTAATGCAGAATAGATAAGGAATATTCATTCCTTCTTTTTATTGGAGGAATGGTTATTCCTGACAAAAAAAATGTTTTATTGTGAAAATACCCTTAACAATAAAATAAGAATTTATTAATTTTTTTTAGTTTTATTTTATTCTAGTAAATTAAACATACTGTAACTATAGCTGATGAAGGTGGCAGGGACAAGGCAACAATGGTAATAACATGTCTGTTAATTAATAAAATATTATTATATAAAATGAAAAAAAAAAAATTGGTTTGTATCTTTTTAGACAAGAGTTCAGTAAGCTCATCATCAATCATCATTGGTATTTTTTTATGGCAGTCTTGTTGTTGACTATCACCAACAAGAATACATGCCATTACTATTTGGAACTATCAATTCCTATAGAAAATTACAAACTTACTAAAAATTTTTGAGAGAGCAATTTCTTTAAAAAGAAATTAAAAAATGATATATATATATATATGATAATAAGTTGAAAGTGGTGCTTTTTTTTTTTTTCCAAAGTTGAAACTAGTCCTTATATTAAATCTTTTTCATACATAAATTCAAATGATAACAATTTTTGAAGGGATAAATATTCACTGTACCAAATTTTTAAAAAAAATTAAAATCTATTCTCACTGATTAAATATTTAAATGCATATATTTTGGACGGGAGTTAATGTATAAATATACAAATTTATTCTATTAAATCAGGAATGTGTATGTAATTGGTGAAAATGTGTTTGAGAAAAAAGAAGTTGGAAATTGCAAATATTTAATTCTATTGTAGATGGAGATATTTCGAAGAAAAAAGAAACACCTTAAAATTCATTGCACTTAAATTTGAAAGTACAATATACTACGGATATTGTCCTATAGAAAACAAATCGGTATAAGTTTCATTTGAATAGACATTCAAATTATAAATAATAATAATAATAATTATTATAATAATAATAACGTTCTCTCAAGTCTCAGTACGACAGATGCTTTTGTTGAATATTTAATATTTCTGTCACAGATATTAATATTAACGACCAACGATTGCTTCATGACCTCTATTATTTAAGGCTATTGATAATCGTACTAGTTCGGTACAAACGCTTCCTCGTTTCAATCAATAACATAATAGAAAGCGTAATTATCAAAAAGCTGGACAATCTTGTGGTTTAGTGTATGATTGTATCTGGACCTCACCATGAATTGATCGGTTTTGGCTCATCGTTATTCTTTAACTAGTGAACCAGCAATTTTGGGTTGGATTGGCCTAGCACCGAGGTCTAATTGCATCAATCCGGTATGCTAAAAAAATTAACCTGGATTTAATACTGCTAAAAAATCAATAATTTTACTCATAAATTGATCAAACCGAATCGATACTGATATCGAACCGATACCGATCTGATATAGATAAAAAACTAAGAATCCAAACAGACCCTTAATTTCTTTCAATGATAATTTATGATTTATAATAATAACTTCTCCAAAGAGTGAACATAATTTGATTTGATTTAAGTTGTCTTTTATAACAGAGTCAAATAAACCATTAGAATATATTTCCTATAATAAAAGTATTATTTGATCTGATTAGTTATAGTTCGAACCATACTTACCTATGTTGACAACATTGACACATAAAAGAGAAAACTAAAATCCCATATCTCAACTACTCAATTCATTTTTAATGGAAATAGTGATAAACACTAGAATATCCTACGAACATCAGTAGCCACTTTTGGAAAAACCCACAATACTTTTGATGGTGAAAAACCCTATTTCTGTTTTCATTTTTATTTTTATTTTTTGGGTGGGGGGGCAGCCCTATTTTTGTCCTATTAGTCAAAGATTATTGTTATTGTTTTTACCATCTTTAGGGTAAGGTGGGGATTTGGGCGGTTGGAATATGTGTTTTCCGAATACATGAACAGCTAGGTGGGATGGCCCACGGTAGATGACATTCATAATTGGTTTTTTGATGGAACTGATAACTTACCGGTGGTGTTCCCAAAAACAATTAAAGCATACACATTAATGTGTGCTAAACAAGGTGGGATCTTACTTAACTTAGACATATTCGTTATTTAGTTATTTAAATGACATTTTTTATTGGACAAACACAAGGATTAAAATAACCTCTCAAACGTCAAATAAGAATAAAAAAAATGCAATTAAATCTCCTTATTTTCAATATATATAGATATATAAACAACAAACGTTGAAGCAGTTTTGTGGTTCATCTAGCTAATCAATAGGTAAGAAAAAAATATTACAATTATTAAGGAATAAACTAAATAAGTGATAACTATTATTTTATTTTGGTTACACTTAAAAAGATATTAATGATAGATTAGGAATTAATCTAAAAGTATCAAATCCTTGTCATAAATCATAGTCTAATTGTTGGCTAGAGTCTTATGGATAAAATGTGTAAATATGAAAAGAAAAAAAAAAACTATGAATAAATAAATTTATTTAGTCTTGAGAAATATATATTAAATTAAATTTAGTCAATCACCTTAGTAGACTAGTGTTTTCTAATGTTTCCGCTTCGTTACATGGTTATAATAGTCTTATAAAATAACTACTCCTTCACACGAACATAACAGTAGGCCTAAAAGGGAGGAATATATGCTATTTCACTCCTATGAAGTCAATCAAATATATTATTACAATGTGTCTTTATTTGCAATATTGACATTGGAATGGTTTTCTGGTACTCATAAACATCAGTAATTTTCCTTTCATAAATTATATTGATTAAAGTTACACCCGTTATATTTTCTTCATATGTTTTTGGCCCTCTTATTTTTTGTATTTGAGCATTATTTGAATTCCCCTACTCGTCAAAAATTTTAATCAACATTTTACCCTTTATTATGATAATAAATAAATAATAGAATTTTTTATGACAAAATATTTAAGTATTAAAGAATAAGAAATGGGGTGGCTTTTTCGTTATAATTTTATGTATATTTTTCAAATTTAATGAATTTTTACCATTTCTAGTAAAGGTGAAAATTTTCCCAAAGAAAATAAAGGTGAAATTGTTTTGTAGGAATCTATGATTAGACTTTTGTATATTCTAAGGTTTACATGCTCAAATTAAGAGACATGGAGTTAGATACACATATATTTTCTCTAGCCTTTATCTTTACATTTCAATAACTATAATATTAAAGTGGTTGTTTGGCATCTCACAGTTATAGTTTGTTTGGATGGCTGTTTTTCATATGTATCTGTATCTTATCGAAATGAAATGTGTAAACATATCCGATTTGGTCTATATTTTATTTATATTTAATCTATTTCATCTTTTCATGAGAATTGTTTTTTTTTTATCTATATCTATTTCTTAATAAACAATTTTTAAAAAAAATTTGAAAAAAATATATTTATATCTACAAAAAAAAAAAAAAACTAGTTAAACAAACCTATATTTGTATTACTTTATCAAAACCATTGAAGTTAATTTAGTGTCTTACATTGATAAAACAATATGTGTGTGTATATATATATAAGCATTCTTACATAGTTTCAATGTTATAATTTCTTCTACCAATTTGAAATGAAATAACTTAAATAAATGCAATAGAAGGATAAAAATAATTTTAATCTTTTAAAATAGGGGCTATTTCGTTTCAACAAAAAATTCAAACGATAGTTATTACATAATGTATTTAAGTTACAGGAGAGTAACTGCCCTTTTACTTTTCTTCCATTATGTATGATAATTCTTTCCCCTTCCCCCAACCCTTATCTACAACTCATGAAGAATTTCAAGCATAATTTTTTTGTGAGTTATTGTTTTCTTTTCATTTCTTGTCATTTCTAACAAGATAATTATGTAGATAACAAAACTTTGGCACATCAATGTTGACATTGATGTTTTATGATAAGAATAGCGAATCCTTGGAGAGAATTTTTGAGAAATCTCAAAGATTAAGAATTTAGGAAATCTTAGAGGAAGAGAAAGATTGGAAAATTACAAGTAATGTGACTTTGGTGTTGATTTAATATCTTAAGTATTAATTATGATAGAATTGTCCAAGCTTTAGATTAACGTTGGAGTGATGGATATCAATTATGAAAGATTGGAGACATTTATAGGTTTAGGAAACAAGGAAAATTTGTGAATACTATTTTTTCGGTCAACATAACCAATGCACAAGTCACCATAGGACAACCTGAGTAAAAATTCATGAATTTGGTGTTTTGTTATGACTAGGGTGCAAGCTAAATATGGGTCATATGTCGTTTCTAAGACTTACATGACTCATTGTAATAGCCCATATATAGGTTATTTATTTCTTTTTGTGAATTGCATGATCATTTGCACAAGCCCATATATGGATCATGTTTAGATTTTATGATCCACACGACCCCTTCCACGAGCTAATATGTAGGTTGTATTAAGTATAACCCCTTGCATGAGCTAGTGTATAAGTTAATATTCTGCAACTTTCTTCTAACTCGTAAAATTTTCTTCTAAAACTTGTGAAATACGTTACACTCCTTTTTTGAAGGTTTACTTAAACTCTAAAACTTTGATTTCAAGATAAGATCAAATTAAATCTCGATTTCATATCAAATAACCAAACAATAATCATAAATTAGTTTATATAGAAATTAGGGGTGTTCATGGTTCGGTTTGGTTTAGTTCAGGGTTGAATCGAACCAAACCATATTCAAAACAATTCGGTTCAAACTCTTAATGGACTGAACTGCTTTTAACAGTTCAGAATTTTAAACCAAACCACTTCATATGCGGTTCGGTTTGGTTTGGTTCAGTTCGAACTGCTTTTAAAAGATTTAGTTCTAATAAATAATATTAATAGTCATTTGAGTTAACAAGAAAAAAAAATGTTTATATTGAGAAATGTTACACAAAACTTAAAGACACTTATCATTATATCAAGTGATGCATTTAAAATTTCCAAAGACATATATTATTCCATTTAAAAATATTTTTCATGCGAATGTAAAATAACATATATTTTTTAATAAAATATCCACTAACTAGGAAAATTATTTTTTGTGTTAATTCCACATTTACTTATAATATTCTTCCTAATGTGTTTAAATTTTTATTGTACTAATTAGTTATAAGTTATAAATTATCTCAATGTTGTTAGTTGTAGTTGTTGCAACCTAATATAAAACATGCTCCTGTAAATGTATTCCATGATGAGAAATTTGTATTTTGTTGAATTAATCTTAGAGTAATATAAGTCCTAATATGTAATGCTCAAGAGTTATAAATAAATAAAATGGTTCTTATTTATTTTTTTTCTTCTTTTAATGTGACGCGATTCGGTTCGGTTCCAACAGTTTGGTTAGGTTCAACCCTTTGAATCGAATCGTAACTGTTTAGGCTCTTTCTGAACTAAACTACAAACCGAACTGAAATATAAATGAACCGCATTTTGCGATTTAGTTCGTGGTTTAGTTTTTGATTCAGTTTGGTTCGGTTCAATGAATAGCCCTAGTAGAAATATCTAAGAGAGGTATACAATAAATGAACCTAAGGGATGCAAGACATTCCTAAATACATTTTTATTTACTTCTTATATCAGTAACTAAGAATCTCATGATTCTATTACACATCGAGATGGTTCTAGGTATGCATATACCTTATTTGTTACTTGTGTTTGTTATGATAGAACCATGAATTGACTAATCAAATATTTGGCTATAAAAGTTGTTTGTTGCTTGTACTTGCCTATGGTTGGTGGAATAAAGTACTAATGGTGCTAACTCAACACCCGATGATCTTCGTGTGATGTTGTCTATGCATAGAATGACTCATGGAGATTATTACATATATATACATGTTGGTGATTTAGCCAAATGAGCTCATGGATGTAAGTATTATTATGTGTACGTATGAGAGGATACTAGGTTATCCTTATACTGTTTGCTCGACTTAAACTAAAGATAATAAAATGTTGGTTGTTGCATCAATTATATGTTTGCATGTGGGTGTACAATTGCTTGATCACATCCATGTGGTTATGATAAATGTGTATTAGGCTCTGATTCATTTCTTTTTTTTTTTTTTTCAGGTATAGGTGTCATTTTTTGTTTACAAGTATAGCATTGGCAACATACTGATGGATATGGGAGCAAGATCTGATACTAGAGCTAGTGAATTTTAGAAGCACAGTGATTTGTGTACCTATTAATATGGAACACGAGGGGTAGAGAGCTTAATTGTTGTTTTGACTTTATGTTATTGTTTGAGTATAATCCTTTAAGATTGATTAAATACTATCTGAATATATGGTGTTTGGTCATATGCTTGTTGAGCTATTAGTGTTGATACTTTTTTTTTCATGTGGAGCTGTATAACTTTGGTGTTATACATTATATCTATTTAATTTTGAGATAATCAGTAGATCTAGAGCCTTAGCGTGTCTACACTTATTATGAATATGTAATGAATTGTAAATAACCATAATTTTTTGTTTATAGAAAATGTGCTATTGGTTCTCTCCCACAACTTTCACCCCACTCCCGCTTCCAAGTCAACACTTCATGATAAATTAAAATTACAAAAAAAATTTCAAACATGCCAATAAATTATTATTTTAATAATTTATCAGCTTTAGCACCTATAATACGCAACGATGCCTAATAGACTTTATCAGAGCAAGGTAACCATTTATAAAGTTGAGGAATTTATGTTAATAACTCTACGGCTCGTTCACTTCACTGAATGAATAAAGTAGTAATAAAATTCTATTATCGAGGAATGAATAGAGCTGTAATAGGATTTTTCTTCATTAATTTTTTATTTTAAATGGTGGTATTTTGAAAAAAAGACATTCTAGCATTGAATTGATATTCATAGGTTTAAATAAAAATGACTATTCAATTTTGTGTAATAGGGATTCATTGTGAAGCGCTATTTGGTGAACTAAACGGCATAATAGTTATTCTAAGAATAAGGGTGTAATGGAATTATAATACAACGAAGTAACGAATAGTTAATTTAGAGGAATAGGTCTTGTTGCTACGACAAAAAATGTTTCTATTAATAATATTTTCTCAAAATAACATGTTTTAATGTGTTTGTTGTATTTTTAAAAAATGTTAAAAGATTTTTTCAATGTTAAAAATATTTATGTAAAATATAGTAAGCTGTGTAAATAAAGTCTGGAAAATTCTCGATATTGTGAGATATTTAAAGATTAAAATTCACATCTAACCTTAATTACACAATTGGAATATTTAATACACTAATTACTATATTTATTATAATGGTTAGATAATTGATTAGACGATAGATTCCTAATAAAGAATGGTTTAGAAAATAATATTCTTTTTTGGAAAATGTAATTCGTTTTCCTAAAAAATATTATAAAAGAAAATGTTCTCCTTTTGAAAATATGTTATCAACCAACCAATCAAATAAAAATAAATAAATTATTTTCTGAAAAATGTTTTTTTTTTATCCTAAAAGAAACATGGTATTAATTTTATCTTGTATGTTTTAAAGAGTGATTTGTTTATATGACCCTTTTTTTTTTCATTTTGAGATATATATTGATATTTTCAAAATTGAGGAAGTGATGGAAAGTTTCAATCGTGGCTGCATATGGAAAACATTAATTATGCAACTTTAGCAAAACAAAGGAATAACGCAATCTAATAATAATGGTACCGCCCGTCATCGCGCTTTTCCATTTATGACAAATCCCTTTCAATTGTACAGGAGGCCCGGCCAAGCGGCCTACCCACCTACGTACTTATTCCTCATTTTGCTTTCAAGAGATTAGTATTAGATTAGCACTTTCGGATTTCGGAACAAAATAAAAATTCCTTTAAATTAATTCGGATAATTGAGTGTTCTTTGCTATATATATTTCCAAATAATTGTTACAAAATTAAACTCAGGATTTCACCCATAATATCTTTAACAAATAATAATAATTGAAGGCCTTGATACAGATATTATAGTAGAGTTAATGTCTAATTAATAATCAGTTTGACCTTAATTTACTTACCATGTACAAGTAGATTGCATTGTGTCCAGCTTACATAGTAGTATTACTGATTATTTGGGCAAATCTTCTCGCATTCTCCATGACATAATTTTAGTCTCTTTGGATGTGGTTGCCTTAATCCGTCTAAATACACAAATTCATTGGCTTACGTTATTGGTAAGTCAAATATTCTTCATCTAATTCCTAGCATAATTTAAAAACTAAATTGAATTTAATTGAGTTAACATCCATTGATCTAGAAATTTTTTTGTCTCTTTAATGCCAGTATTCACTCAAATCTTTTCGGTTCAAAATTTATAAAGGATAAAAAAAGAAAGAAAGAAAAAAGGAGCCTAATGTTATTTTAATTTATAAATTAAGCTAATATTTATGATCCACAATGCGTATAATTAATTATTGTGTAATTTCTATAGGTGCAAATTATCTTATAAAAAATCTTAAGATTTCTTATAAGGAAAATAATTTAATTCATATCATTAATTGCGTAATTGTAGCAGCATACTGTTAATGCTTGTTTTCTATCAATGCTTATCTCATATTCATTAAGATATTTAATCTTATCTACTTTAGGCAAAGACTCTTTGAATTTATTGAATAATTTGATTAAAAGACCTTAAAGTCCGTGCTTGTATGACTAATAAGCTATTATTCATCTAATTATTAAAATAATATATATTAAAAATTAATTATTTTCACTTCAAAATGCTTGAAAAAAAATGAAAAAAAAAAGGATTTAAAACTTAATCGGATATAATAAGATATACCCATTGTAAGAAAAACTGACAATTCAACCGAGTCTTATGAAAACATATTTTATTATAAAAATCTTAAGACTTTCTTATAAGGAAATGCTTTTAAGCCATATGCATGCATATTTACAGTACCTGTAACTAAATGCTTGATTTTTATTAAAATTATCTATTTTTTTCTTAAGGATATTCCATATTAATTTTAGAAATTTATAAAGTAAATTAAGGATTAATTGAGCTAATACTGATTCAACTAGATTTTTTTTTTATATATTCACTAAAATCTTCGAGCTCAAA
>JAMXBD010005252.1:0-20444 GCA_024138025.1 Combretum micranthum
CAAAACAAATTATTAAAAAGTAAATAACGATTAACCTTCAGATATAAAACCCAATTCAAGTATTTCCGAAAACGTTAAGAGATATTAAATACTTACAAAAATAAAATTTATAATAAATTTTCTCAAATTAAATGTGTGTATAAACAAAAACCTTCAGTTTCCAAATTAGCAAAGTTCTAAACCAAAAAGTTAACTGGAAAACCTATGACACCAAATTTCCAAGATGTCACGCTCCAAAGGGTACCCTAAACGCGACAGTCCACCACACTCGATATTTAAACTTAAGTATGGCATCCTTAGTCATCCCATAAGTTTACATATTGAGTGTAAGGTGTATTCACACAACTTTTAAGATCACACTTTGATTCGAGTAGTCTTAAGAAAGCATACATAGCATTAAGAATATAAATCACAACAAGATAAATAGTTAAACTTTACAAAAGCCAAGGGGGCATACCCCCGCCAAAATAATAGGAGTTTATATCGTTTAGCTCTAATTACATATATTGAATCTATATTAAAGAGATTTTCCTAGAAGTCCACGCCTATACTAGGTCCCGACTTCCTTAAAAGCTCTTTAATCCAATGTAGTAAATCTGCACAAAGTGTCCTCTCGGAACATCCAAAAATAGGAACACTGCAACAAAAACTATTGGGTATAAGCTAATTGCTTAGTGAGATTCATTTTCCAAGTAACATACTCGACCAAGCTAAAATATCTATACAAGCAAGTTATAATTAAGCAACCATATGAATGCACGAGCAAATGAGCAAGCAGGCATATAACTTTCCGGTAGTCATATGTGAATGGATTTACGCCCTCCACTCGAGGTTTGGGGTAGTTCATAAGTCATGCAACTACAATTCCAAAGTTGGTCCATAAGACATGCAACCATAGTCCCAATCTTAAGTGGGGTGGTCCATAAGACATGCAACCACAATTTTAATGTTGGTCCATAAGTCATGCAACCATAGTTTCATTATGGGGTGGTCCATTAGTCATGCAACCCTAGTCCCATTAATGAAAGACCCGCTACCTCCCAAATACACCTTTGTCCCACCTAAGGCATACTCGATAATGATATGTGACTCACTACGTGATATGCATGTACAATTTATTCATATAATCATGGTATATTAATTGGATAATTTAAAAGTGACCATACAGATTTCAGACACTCCAAATCTATACTAGCTCATACAAGGTTATTACAACAAAGCTTGCCCCGATATACTTATCGTTCATTCATGCAAGTTTAGATCACCATTCAATCACAATTTTATCTTTTCCTAAGTCTAATGCCACTACTACTACAAGCACATCCAAGAGCATAATTAATTGAAATGAACTCACTTGTCCATGTAGTGAAATCCACTAGTCGTAATAGTCCTCGGGAAGTGGTAACCCGTCCTCCAATTCACCTAAGTACAAGGAATACCCTCAATGAGCATCTCTTATGAAGTTCTATTAAACTAACAATTTTATTTACTAAGTTCGTCAATTTCCACCTAAGTTGAATCCTTAACGCAAAAAGGTCATATCTAACTCATTTTAACTCGGAATTTAGCTTATAATATACCGATTTATACCTACTTCGAAAGAGATATCTATTTCCAAAGTTAATTCAAACATTTAAGGTCATTTAGGGTCGGAAACATACTGTACAGTAGGGTTGCAAAAATCCAAGATTTGAGCCTTTGTGAAAAATTGCCATATCTACTCTATTTAACTACTTAGACCTACTTATTTTAGTCCTAAACTTGCAAGGAGATTATCAAAACAAAATTAAGAGATTACAAACTTATCTAATACCAAACATAAAGTTCAAATGAAGCTTCTAAGAATCCGTTTTCATAAAACCAAAATTTACAAGTTGAAACTCATTGTCTTGTTTTGAGTAATTCATTTACTAAAACTTACTTAGTTCAACGAAAATAATTTTCCTATATTATATATCATAAGAGCATTCCATTTTCAATATAAAACACTTGTTTTGAGATCTAAAAGATGGTTTTAAAAATTGGTCTCCCCATAATTACGAATTTCCTCTTTGAAGTTTACAATGGAGACAAGACCTAAATTTTATCTTTTACAAAACACTTGATTTAAGCAATACCTTTTAGGAAAAATCATTTAAACTTATGAAAATTCATTCCTTAAGATATCTATACCAAGAGCTCTTTATATTTTTGTCTAAATCTTCATTTTAAAGTTGAATGATGGGTTCCAAAAATGGGTCTTGGTCTAGATCCGAATTTTCATAAATTTATTTTGAACATATCTCTTGAGAAAATTCATCAAAACTCATGAAAAACAACCCATTACATATTATATCTCAAGAACCCTTCATTTCATGGATAAAATCTTCATTTTTGAGTTGAAAAACATGTTTTTATTTTAGATCTTTGTCTTGATCCGAAAATACAATTTTTGTTTTTGAAAATAAACTTTGATTTTTGTAAGATGAAGTCTTGATGATATACATCCATCAAACCTTCACTTCCTAACATAAACTTCCATTTTAAGACTTGGAAGGGGTTTTTAAAATGGTGCCTTGACAAGTTACGAATTTTACTTTTTCATTCCAACTTGAATCTAAGATCTACTCAAAATACAACCATGAAAACATAAGATAAACTTAGTAGTAGACCTTAAACTCCTAGATCTACACATAAACATAACTAAAGCTTGGTAAATCTCTAGATCTACAAGCTATCACAAAAACAAGAAGATAATCAAGCCTTCAATATAACAAAAATACTAAGAACAAAAGAGATCATCATCTAGAGGGGTGTTTCAATTCTTGGCATCATCATCCATAGCTTTTTAAGCTTGTGGAATGTCCTTTGATGCATGAAACATCCATAATATCATCCTAGAATATCTTATGAGAGCTAAAAGAGAAAGATTACCTCAAATATTTGCAAGAAAAATAGGTGGGAGCAAGAAAAGAAAATGGTGGCAGCTTGTTTATTAAGAAGACAAGCCAAGAAGAAGAGAAAAGAAAGGGAAAAAGAGAGAGGAAAAATATAGGGTTTGTAAAGGTGAAATAGAGATGGAATGAGATGCTTAAATAGAGATGTAAGTGTGTTAAATAATTTGAAAAAAAATAAAACATAGCAGCTGCACAAAGGGGGGCTGGCGTGATTCTTGTGTGGTGTAGGAGTGTGTGTGTAGTTTGATTTTAACTTGCATTTTTGAAAGTGTAACAAATTGCTTTTATATCTAACTAAAAGAGACTTTAAAATATCAAATAAATAATTAAAATAATGAAAAGTGGCTAATTTTGGGGAATGGTCAGCTGCCATTTTGGGGAAAAGGAGTGTAAGAAAAAGTGAAAGAAAACATAATAATGTGTAGTAATGATAATGGATGTGTACTTGAGATATGGGTTGATAAAGTGGCTTTTTGAATAAGAAATATATAAAATAGATTAAGAAAAAATATTTTTATTTAAGTGACAGAATTTTTATGATTTAAATAAAATAATCAATTAAATTATTTTTAGAAATTTAACAATTAAGTTACCGGTAAGAGTAAAATAAGCTTATATGAGCTATAACTGACATTTTTAAAATCCGAAAAATTATAAACTTGATATTTTTGAAATCCTTATAAAAATACGAGTCTAAAAATATTAAAGATATATTTTTAATTTTTCGGGCCCCGGGACACGTTTTCCAAAGCAGTATCCAAACGGGTTCGAAATAAGCCGAAAATAAACCAATCTGATATTTTTAATAAATCAAATATTATTACGGACTATTCTAAACACTTTAATTATTTTTTGACTCCTCGATTTACGAACTCGAGCTTGCCGGATCTAAACTGTAGGGTTTTACTCGAGATCCGTTGACTTAAGGTCTCCGATAGACTTTTCGGCTTAAGGTTTCGGGCTTAGAAAACAGGGGTTTACACAAGAAACCGTTGTAGTTTAGATCCGGCAATCCCGTATTCCTAAACCAAGGAGTCGAAATATGAGTAAAGGGTGTAGTTTGGTTCTTAATAATGCTAGAATGCTTTGAAAGATAACATTAGTGAATTTTTTTTATCTATTTCGAACCCAATCGGCTACAGACTTCGAAAAGCGTGTCCCGGGACTCAAAATATTAAATATATGATATTAGTACCGTTAGAATCGTAATTTCATAAGATTTATAAATATATCAGTTATATATTTTTCGGGTTATAAAAGTTATAGTTATAATATTTTTATCGTATTTTCATTACTACCAATACTTTAAATATCTAACCTACTTTTTTATTTCTTCTACACTATTCACAAGTACAACTACCCATAACCTATTTCTTACATCCTTACATCCTACTCTTACAATTTCATCATTTTTCTTATAATTTACTTTTCCAATATAACTTTTATCATTTAAATTACTTATTTGATTCCAAAACTTACACAACACAACTCCACTCTCTCTCCTTCTCCATGAAACCGGCACAACTCCCCCCATCTTTCCCTTTCTCCAATTTGTTTTATTTTATTTTCTTTTATTACACGAACCATAATCCACAAGTTTATATATATCCACAAGTTTATATATACTCCTTTATACCAATTCCTCTCACTTTCTCACTTTTCTCTCTTCCTCTCCCTCTCTTAAAATCGAACACACATACACACACACATTCACATATTTTTCTTCTAGTTTCTTGATCCAAACATCCAATAAGTAATAGATCTACACCTTATTATCTTAAATACATGTAATGGCAAGTTCATTTATGTGTGATTCCACACAAAAATCCCCATGAGCTTCAAGCTAGGGATGTGGAAACACTTAAACATGAGATCCTTACCATCATTGTAAACCCCTAAAATTTTGAGATCAAATTAAAGCTTAAACCCTAATTAGAAAGTCAATCGCAATCCTAAAGTCAATAAAATCCTAGTCTTTTGCAAACGTTTAAGTCTACATTCCCTATTAAGCAACCCTAAGAACGTAAGTAAGAGTTTAGAATGTAGAATAGTTCGCAATAACCAGAGAAAGCTTAAAAAAATCAGATTAGTTAAACCGCAATTCTTTTGAGTACAACCGAACACAGTTTTCGAAAAGCGTGTCTCTGAGCTCAGATTAGTAAAAATATTCTAAATATACCGTTAGACTCGTAAAAATATAAAGTTTTCAAAAATATAAATTTCATAATTTTTCGATAACTAAAAATATTAGATATCACAATTATCACGTATTTTCTTACTACCGACACTTAAATTGTCATGTCTATTTTACATTACACTATTTATTACTATTCTACAGTATTTATCTATCTCTACTTTTCTTAACCTACTCTTACAAACCATACCTCTATTTCATACAATTTCTATTTTCAATAGAACTTCACATCTCTCATATCTTACTTTTCATTAACAAAAATACAAAAAAAAAAAGAAAATTTCTCTCCCCTCTACTACATGAATTGTGCCGGTCACTCCTCTTCCTCTCCTCTATTTGTTTTATTTTTCATTTATTTAATTAACACAATTATCCTCCCACATTTTCCTATAAATACCCCCTCTTCCTTCCATTTCTTTCACACCTTCCATACACTAAAAATACTCTCTCAAATTCTCTACAAGAATTCTCTCCCAAGAGTTCTCTCAAGTTTAGTTCTTTTAGGTAATATTTCTTCAGGTTTTCTTTACGTTCATTTACTTAGTATGAGCTTAGTATGTGTTTTCTAAACCATGGAGGTTAAGGAAAGCAACAATAAGTTCATACTTTGTTTTTGTTCATGAATCAAATTTTTTTATGTTGCTTTCATATGTATATATCTAAATATATCTATGTAGCTATATATATTATATATATATCTTTTAGAGCATATAAGCTCCTTTGTTTTGCAATTTATTTACTTTTCTTGCAATTTATTTACTTTCATGTTGTTTTTAAGACTAGTCTTTCTAATCTTAGACTCGTCCTCATCAAGTCAAAACATTTTCTTTTTCTTTATGGGACTAGTCTATTCTTAGTCTTGGGATATCTTGATGAAGCTAAGGTTCCAATACTTGATTTATTTCTTTACTAACTTATTTCTTTAGTTATTATGTTTTCTTATGTTTATAATTCATATTCATGCATGAACATAATGATTTTTGTCTCAATAAGATAAATAAGGAAAAGTTTTCTTAAAATAGAAAATTTTCACTAAAACTAAAAGTAGGAAGTAATTTTCATAAAAACTAAGGATTTTATCTTAACAAACCTTTCTAAGAAATCTAGAGGAGTTCGTAAGAATTTTTACGAACATACCTGACATAGAAAGAACTTTTTGAGTGAACAAAAGTTTTACTAAAACTTCACTTTTTCATCAAGTACTAGAAATTATTTTCATGAAAATGAATGATCTCAAGAAATAAGGAAATCATTTCTATGAATATAGACTTGTTATTATTTTCAAGAAGTATTAGAAACTAAAAAATAAAATCATTCTTTGAAAAATTAAAGGACTAAGAAAATGAAATTTACTCATTTAAAATAACTTTAATAAGAGGAATTTTTCAAAAGTTTCATTTTCCTTGGAAGACTTTACTTTTACAAAAAAATTATGGTTTGAGACAACTTCATTAATTTCATACATTTGATATGAGTCAATAAATATATGTAAATACATTTCAAAGGTTTTACAAACTATTATAATACCAATCTCTTTTATATGAGTTTTGTTAAAAGAAGGAATTTAAGTTTAGTGAAAATTCGTGGTGAATCTAGCCACCACTATTTTGGAACCCAAACGACTTAGTTTGATGAAAATAGTTTTAAAAATATATAGATATTTTCGAGTAGGTAAAAAATGGTATATAATATGCGAAATTCCGAGTTAAAATGAGCAAGTTATGGCCATTTTAAATTGGAATTTCCTCCGATCCGATTTTACTGCGATTTTAAGATAGATTTAGAATTTTCAAATATAGAAATTCTTTGAAAGACTCATTTTGGGTATTTCATCTTGTCTAGGTGAAGAAGGAACCGTAATCACTTTCCCGGAAGACTACTTCGATTAGGAGCTATCGACATTGAGTGAGTTAATCCTTTACTAAATTACATTTCCTTGTTTTTGCTTGTAAATAGTAGCACTAGAAAATAAGAAAAAGATAAATAAAAAATTACTGTGTGATTTGGATTTATGATTGGTTGAAAATAAGTTAAGAATATCGAAAGAGGAATTGATAAATAAATTTTGATTCTTGCATTGATATGAATGTTGTTTTGATCGCCTTTAACTTGAACTCAACATTATTTGGTTAAACTTATATTGAAAATAATTCATGCGTATCATATTTGTGAGTCACATTTATTTCACTACTATTCTTCGTGTGGGGAAACGAGGAAGTTGTAGTGGTAGCTAGTAGGAGCTAGAAAGTCTACAAGGCGAGTAGGAGCCAGCAAATCTACAAATATTGATGGTCGTATGGGCCTGTAACCTCCCAACCCTCGACATGGAGGGTGTAAAATCCATGCTACACATGATTTCCGGTTAATCTTGTGTATTTTGTTTGCTCATGCGATTGGTGCGTTCTTATATGATTGTGTAAATACTTGTTTGATATATGGAAATGTTTTGTAGATGGGAATTATCTCACTAAGCTAGTTTTGCTTATACCCCTATAGCTTTTTGTTACAGTATGATTACCTATGGTTGGCACCAAGGAGCTCCGTATGCCAGGTATGAGCCATAGCTACTAGGAGTTTTTAGTAGAAGTTATATATTTAGTTTTGAACATAAACTTCTAAGAAAATCCCTATAGTAGGCTTATGTTAGTTATGTATATTTTGTTGATGGTTTAGTTAAACAAGACTTTTTGAGATGGGGGAATGCCTCCAAGAAGTTGTAAGAGATTATTATCCAAATGAATATTCCATGTTTATTTATATAAGTTCTTGTACACTTCTATTATCTACTCAAATGTAATACTCCTGTGAGTCTCCTACTATCTAGGAAGTACGCTTTGCATGTGATATCGAAGCTCTTGCATAACTAAGGTTGTCATTCATTAGCTTTAATATTATATGCGGTGGTGTCACGCCCCATAGGGTATCCTAAACGTAATAGCCCATCACATACTATAAAAGACTCTCGAATTTCTATCCGAGCTCTTCGGGAGTCTTGCATAGATGTAAAGCGTCCCTTTACGACAATAGAATACTCAATCGATGGAGTTAAGAAGTTTAATGTGGCATTCATTAGCCATAGATAATAAACCAAAACACATATTTAAACTTTACAAAAACTAAGGGGCATTCCCTCGCAAAATAATATCAAGTCCATTACAGTCATCCAAAGTCCTTTAGTTTCCAACGGAAGTCTAAACAAAAGCGAAGCAAACTTCTGGTAGAAACTCCTATCTCCAGTACCTGAGCTATGGCTTGCCTCGACCTAAGCCAAATGAACTCGTGCTGCAACAAATAAAAGCTATGGGGGCGTAAGCTAACTAGCTTAGTGAGTAAGAACTTCCATGTCACAATTAATACAATTTACTCAAGCAAGTGATTATTCACACAAATGTATGCATCAGACAAATGAGTTCAACAAACATATGACCAGCCGGAAATCATATGTGGATGGACTTACGCCCTCCATCCTGGGTTAGCAGATTAACGAATCCTACTGTACGATACCGTTTAAGCTCATGGTCAACTGAACAATAATTCGTTTTATGGATCACGATTAACCAACAATTACGTTTTATGGATCACGATTAACCAACAATTACATTTTATGGATCACGATTAACCAACATATTCGTTCTATGGATCACGAAAAACCAACCAATGCTAATGCTCCATCCCTGTCGTGATATGAATGAGTCCAATTATAATTGAATTCAAATATACATTAATTCGATTCTTTTGGGTGACCAACAATTATCCACAGACAATCCATATAAAATGCTAGCTAATCAATCAATAGCTTAACACCCGGTTTCGATATTTCTTAAGTTCCATTTCACACATCAACAGTAGACAATATATAATTCCCATATACCCCATCACACATTTTCATTTTTATCTTTGCCTACACTACTAGTGCCACTAACAATACAATCACAAACATTAATTGAGAGTGGAAGTAGTACTCACTCGCCATGGTTCGCCGGTCTTTCAGTAATAGTAATCGGGTGGTAAGGTATCGTCTTGCTCGGGATCACCTATCAAATAAGAATAATCTTAATAAGAATCTCATCATTTAATTATTCCAAGCTATGCATCTAAACTAGATGAATTCGGAATTCGCGCTATTTGCGGAAGTTCTAACTTAAAACAGCCATAACTTGGTCATTTTAACTCGGAATTTCGCAAATTTTATATCGATCTCTACCTAATTCGAAAGATCTATCTATTTCTAATATTATTTTCAAGTTTTTAAAATAGTAAGTTCACGGAGCTGTAGGATCAGATCTGTTCCGTAAATCCTCCAATTCCGAAAATTTGTTTTGCTTTTGATAAAAATACTCCTAGTTGATGATTCATGTATAGATGGTATATGAATGAGTTCCTAATATGACTATCATGTAATGAACTCAATATATGCATGGTTTTGATGATCTTTGGTGATGAACTCCCATGGACTCCTAATTATTAAGGATTTCATAATGATCACTTATGAAAAATTAAATTTTACCAACTTTACATTCTCTAGGGTTCCTATGATTTTATTCTTGGAATTTACTCACCATCTATATGAAAATGAGTTTTCAACATCTATACTAATCATGACCTTCCTTTCTGCATAAAAATCCACATTTTTCATTGGGTAAATATGTTTTTAAACAAGCTACTCACAAAAATCCAAATTTTGTAAATTTCATTTTCTTACATTTTCCTTATGAGAGAACTTGTTTAATGCATCAAAAATTGAAGCTTCATTGTATCTAGTATCTAAAGACCTCATTTAACTCATAAAACTTCCAATTTAAACTTAAATACTAGGTGTTCATGTAGGCATGATTCTAAATTGCGAATTTGACTATTGATGCATATATCAATATTTTTCATTCTAACTCCACTACTTGTTTTACATTTTTATCATGCCTAATCTCATCTAAACTTATGAAAATCATTCCTTAAGGGTATCTATTACATATACCTTCCAATTTTTATGAAAAACATGAGTTTTAAAGTGGTTTTGGTGGTCTTTAAGGTAGGGTTCTAAATCCATCCGAATTTCCAACAAATCATTTCTAACAAAACCTTTTCTTTTTCAATTTTCTTGCCTTCTATACATGGAGATCTACTATCTAACATATCTATACATAGGCAAGGCTACATTTTTATGATCATCCATGCATGAAAATTAAAATAACCATATGAACATGAATGTAGATGAAGATATAAATGTCTAAACACTAGATCTAAATATAATGCATGAATCATAAGTTTCATGGCATGAACATCAATATATATGCAAAATCTCTACTTTACATGCATGAAAAAGATAATATCTCAACAAAACTCATTTAAACACTAGATCCATGTCTTGTGATGGCTTGGTATTTTTGTTCAAGTGTTTTCATGTCCCTAGCATATGCTCATTGGGATTAAATGGGAAAACACACAAGAAATAACCTTACCATTGTAAGATTTAGGAAGAACAAAGCTTAAAATCAACTACCAAAGGAGATTAAAGGTAGAAATGGAGAGGATTTGAGTTGAATATGTGAGAGTGAGAGAGGGGGGGGGGGGGGGGGGGGGGGGGGGTGGTTTGGTGACTGGGCTCAATAGGAGGAGGAAGAGAGAGTTTTCTTCTAAAAAAAATTTTAACAAGTGAAAATGAGGGGAGAGAGAGAGAAAAAGGTGTTTATATATGCATAATTTAGGGTTTGTTAATGAATAAAAATAGTAAAAACAAATCAAATGAGAGGGGGAAAAGAGGGGAGGGGCACCGGCCATATTGGGGGGAGGGTGTGTGTGTGTGTGTGAAATTTGATATTTTGTAATTTAAGTAATTAAAATGTAATAATTATTTAAGAGACAAAAATCCTTGGGAAAGAAAATTGAAATGAGTAGTTGATGTAAGAATAGGGTATGGGTAGTGTGTAGTGTAGGATTGTACTTGTGAATAGTAGACAAGACATCTACATTACTAGTTGTAACGAAAACACAGGAAAATGCTATAACTGTAATTTTTATAGCCCGAAAAATTATAAAATTGATATTTTTGGAATCCTTATAAAATCCGGTTCTAATGAATATTTTGGAACATTTTTCTGAGTTAGTGGTCCGGGGCATGCTTTTTCGTAATTGAGCTCGGGAAGGCCCAGAATTGAAAAATTCCCGAATTTAAAACTTTCAAAGATCTAAAATATACTTTAGAATGATAATTCATATTCATTTACTTTATAAAACTTCTTTTATTATGAAACCGAAGGAAAACCGGATTTAGGGTTCCTAAGCTCCTCTCACTAGACTTAAACTGAGCCGTATTAGGGTTTCGCTTTTCGACTCCCGGGGTTTTCTTAACTATTGAGATTACCGGGGTTTACAACCTCCTCACCTTAAATAAAGTTTTGTCCTCAAAACGGAACTGACGTACCTTGTTCTTCAAATAACTCAGGGTACTTCCTCTGGATCTCATCTTCAGCTTCCCAAGTTGCTTCCTTAAAGGTATGATTTCTCCATAACACTTTAACGTAATGAATGTCCTTTTTTCGTAGCCTTTGGGTTTTCTTATCCAATATCTTCACTGGGTGTTCTTCATATGTCAGGTTTTCTCTCAGCTGAATCGATTCCAATTCCAGAATCCTTTCCGGGTCGGTAACGTACTTTCTCAATACTGACACATGGAACACGTTGTGGATCCCGGACAAATTTGGTGGCAAGGCTAGCTGATATGCCAGATCTCCGACTCTTTCCAAGATTTCAAAAGGTCCAATGTATCCCGAGCTTAACTTCCCTGGTGTACACATCCTCTTAATACTTTTAATCGGGTTTATCTTTAGGTATACATGATCACCCACCTCAAATTCGAGTTCTCTTCTTTACAGGTCTGCCCAACTCTTTTGCCTGTCCTGAGCCTCTTTCATTTTCCGCTGGATTATCCTCACCTTATCGGCGGCTTCTTGTACTAATTCCGGCCCAATAGCCACCTTTTCCACTTCATCCCAAAACAAAAGGGATCTACAGTGCCGTCCATACAGAGCTTAATAAGGCGGCATCTGAATAGTTGAGTGATAGCTGTTATTGTAGGCAAACTCAATTAGATGTACATGACTATCCCAACTCCCTTTGAATTCCAAGGCACACGCCCTCAACATGTCTTCCAGGGTCTAGATCGTCCGCTCAGACTGTCCATCGGTCTGAGGGTGATATGTCGTACTAAAATGCAACTTAGTGCCCAAACTCTTTTGTAGGCTTGTCCAAAACTTGGACACAAATCTTGGGTCTCTATCTAAAATAATCCCTGCAGGTATGCCATGTAATCGTACAATCTCTCGAATGTAGATCTTGGCTAATTTTTCCATCGAATAAGTCATATTTATGGGCAAGAAGTGTGCCGACTTGGTAACGATCCACTATTACCCATACCGCATCACAACCGAAGGAGTCTTGGGAAAACCACACAAAATCATAGATATCTGACCCACTTCCACTCAGGAATGGTGTAAAGGCTTTAGTAATCCACCCGGTCTTTGGTGCTCTACCTTCACCTATTGGCAAATCGGACATTTCATTACATAATCCGCCACATCTCGCTTCATGCCGTTGCACCAATAGCGGCTTTTCAGATTTGTATATTGGTACTCCGGATGCACGGTTATATCGGAGTTGTGAGGCTTCACTCATTATTCCTTCCTCAACTCTCGTCTCTGGTACACACAACCTTCCTTTCATTCAGATCACATCCTCATCATCTATTGCAAAATAAGGTACTTCTACTTGGGTTTCTTTTGATCTTTTGTATCACTTGTATACCTTTGGGCTTCTTTGATCCTTTCTATTAGGGTCGGTTCCAGTGCCAAATTGGCTATTCAAGTCAGCACTTTGGCTATGAAACTCAATCTTTAACTTCTCAAACTCCTTAACCAAAATCTCTTTGACTTATGATCAAGGCAGCTACTCCCCATTTTTTCCGACTTAAGGCATCTGCGACGGCATTAACCTTCCCGGGACAGTATTTTATTCCCAGGTCATAATATTTTATTAATTCTTAGCCATCTCCTTTGTCGCATATTTAGTTCCTTTTGTGTGAACAGATATTTAAGACTTTTATGGTCCGTGTATATCTCACACTATGTCCATATAAATAATGTCTCCATAGCTTCAAAGCGAAGACAACTGCAGCTAATTCCAAATCATGTGTAGGGTAGTTCTGCTCTGGGGTCTCAATTGCCGAGAAGCATTTGCAATAACTTTTCCTCCCTGCATCAATACACATCCAAGGCCATTCCTTGAGGCGTCGCTATGCACCATATGATTTGTTTTCTGGGTCCGGTAAAACCAAGATCGGTGCCCATACCAATCGTCGTTCAATTCCTGAAAGCTCTGTTCCTTCTTGTTCCTCCAAACAAATTTCTCATTCTTTTAAGTCAATTGAGTCAGTGGCTTGGCTATCTTAGAGAAATCCTTCACAAACTTGCGATAGTAGCAGCTAATCCTAAGAAACTTATTACTTCAGTAACCGTTGCGGCGGTTTCATTCTACTACCGCCTTGATCTTCTCGGGTCAACTGATATCCCTCACCAGTTACCACATGTCCAAGGAAGGATATTGTCCAACCAAAAATCACATTGGACAATTTGGCTACAAGCTTGTTGCCTTTAAGGTTTGTAACGCAAACGAAGATGTTCCTCGTGTTGCTCTTTGGTCTTCGAATATTAAGATGTCATCTATGAAAACTATCACACACTTATCCAAAGTGGCTTATAAACTCTGTTCATAAGGTCCATAAATGCGGCTGGTGCATTAGTCAGCCGAACGACATCATTAGAAACTCGTAGTGTCCATAACGAGTACGAAAAGCCATCTTTGGTCATCCTCAGGTTTTATCCTCAATTGATGGTATCCCGAACGCAATCAATGCGTGTGAAAACCACAAGCCCCTTGCAGTTGATCGAAATCATCAATTCTCGGCAAAGGGCACCAATCTTGATAGTCACTTATTCAACTCGCGATAATCGATACACCTCATTGATCCGTCCTTCTTCTTTACAAACAACAGGTGCGCCCATGGCGACACATTGGTCTTATGAACTTTTGATCAGAAGTTCTTGTAATTGTGCCTTTAGCTCTTTCAACTCAGCCGGTGCCATCCGGTATGGTGCTTTGGATTTCGGTTCAGTGTTTGGAGCTAAAACAATCTCAAAATCAATTTCTCTTTTCGGTGGTAATCCTGGAAAAATTTCTGGAAACACATCTAAATATTCATTTACCACTGGTATATCCATTTCTTCACGAGTTTCCTCTTCATCCAAGACACCTTCAATCGGTATTATCTCTTCATCCTCCATCATCAACTCAAACGAGTTTAAACCAACCCTTCTCGGGACTAGGGTTTCTCCCACAAATTCTACTTTTTCCCCCATTTGATCATAGAAGCTGACTGTATTCTTTTGACAATCCACTATTGCTTTTACCTTGCTTAGCCAACTCATCCGGAGGATAACTTCGTATTTATTTATCTCTAACATTATTAAATCACTTTTAGAGTGGTGTCCATGAACTTCCAACGGACAATCCTTTATCAATTATCGGGTTGACACAACATTCCCGGTAGGTGTCTTAATCCTCATACTAGCAGTAGTTGTGGCTATAGGTAATTCAAGTTGATTAGCTAAACTAGTGGCGATGAATGAATGTGTCGCTCCCGTGTCTAATAAAACATATGCCTCCATACTATTCTCCGAATGTGTCCTGAGGTCAACAAACATCCATCACTCATCAATCCTACAGCACTCTCAAGGTTACCTACTTAGGGTCCTTACTTCCAGCTTTCCCATAACATAAATAATTTCATCCAGACAACAATTCAGATAAATAAATCGAAATTTAACTTGTGAAGGTTTCTGTTACTAACCTGTTACTAGGCCGCCATCAGCGCCTTCACTTTGATCCAAAGCTGTCAATTCCACTTCCTCCTCCTCATCTTCCTCTACCATCCACTGGCCTTCGAAGTTATATAACCTCATCCCATGCATTGCCGATGCTGTGCAGCTCCCACTTTTATTTCCTGACCTCATGGGGTTGCTATTGCTTGAGGTTCCAAAGGGTCGATCGGCTACACTTTTCCGTTGGGAACATTCAGAGGCTAAGTGCCCCTTCTCTTTGCAAATAAAGCAAGTCACGGCCAGCTTCTTTAGGCACGTATAAACCATATGGCCAGCATCGCCACAGAATAACATTTGTTTTTCAACAATTGGCATTGCCTAGGGGCATGCGCCCCCTTACATTTCCAACATGTGACATTGGCCTTAAACTGGGTCGGCTTGCTACTAGACTCATCCTTGAACCCTTGGTACGGTCGTACCTTTTTCCCTTGAATCCTGAACTCGAGGCGTCAAACGGCCTCTTTCCAAATACCCTCTTGTCAGGTTCTTAGTATTTCCTTTTTCTGGCCTCTTCAATCACTCGGGCCTTCTCTACCATCTCAGGATATGTCCTTACCCCAAACTCTTCCAATTTGATTCGCAATTCCTCGTCTAGGCCACCTAAAAATACTTGCTTCTTCAGCTCTTCGCTATCCCTGAATGACTCAGGTGCATATTGCAGCAGGTGGACGAACTCAGTCTCATACTGTTCCACTGTTCTCCCCTTTTGTTTCACATGGAGAAAGTCAGCACTATACTTTACCCTTAGGCTGGAAGGGAAGTAATTATCCAAAAATTCCCTGCGAAAAGATTCCCATGTAACCGGGAAGGCAAGCTTCTTCTCTTAGAGTCCCACTAGACCCTCGCATTGTACCTTAGCATATAAGTTCCATATTCCACTTGTAAGTAAGGTGGAATTTCATATGCAGCAAAAGATCGCTCAATTTGAGCTAACCAGTCCTCGGCTTCATCTAGTTTGTCGAACGCTCCATCAAAATACCGGTTACTCTTGATGAAATCTGGTAAGGAGCTTCGGTGGGGTCTTCTGTATGGTGGGGTGGTGGCAAGGGCACATTATAGGAATGCTCCTCTTGTGGAGCAGGTGCTTCGGCAGTCACTTCCCTATGATCTGCGGGTGGTGGATGTGGAGCAGAATCCCGGACACTTTGTCCTTGGTGTGGGTTCTTAACCAGGTTCTGATTCTGGATGAATGTATTCAGAAGATTGGCTAATTGTCCAATCGTTTAACACATCACCCTGTGATTCTGAGGTGCAACTCCTTGAGGATTAGGTGGAGGTGTGGCCGGTTAGTCGGCTTCGTTCGGGATGGACCCTATGTTCTCGATTCCGAATCCGTCGGTTTCATCTGTTTATACATTGTTTAATAAATTTTAGTATTCTTAGGAGGTTTTACATTTTGAAGGAATTTAATTTGTTAACAATATTCAAAATTTGTGAAAATTTGGAAATCAAACTTAAAAAGAAATGAAATTTCATAATTTCAAATAATCATAAGGAGAAATAAATAACTCATACATAAGGTAACAAGTTGAAATCTCATAATAATAGCGTGAATGAATGAATGCTCATGCAATTTATATGCGGTTAATGTTCTTTATGCTTCATGTCTAGCATGCATGCTTTTCACAACTCCTTTCCTTTGAAATAACATGATCCTTCATTACTTTAGCGAGCCATACAAATATTACATCAAGATTGTTGTCCCTAAAATTTGGCTAGCTATACTCTAATTTCGATTCTAAACATTTTCCCTACTCCCGAAAGCATAACAAAATACAGGGAAAAGAAGCAATAAAATACTAGCTATCCTGAAATCCTAAGGCAAATTGGCATCCCGCATTGCCTACTATAAAATAAGAAAAATCAGGACTTCACTTGGACTTCATGGGTTAGCTATCAGCTTGGCCTCTACTCATCACTAGTGTCTTCGGAAATCGAGCTAGGAGGTCGTCTCCTGCTAAAGAACCACTGTCGTCCCGTCGGACAAACAAACTAAGGTATTCTCTCATAGTCATCCTCTGCTTCCTAGTAGGTCGGACTAAAGGCTCTTGGTCTTCACTTTCTTCCTCTTCTTCCGTTCCTTGCCCTTCCCTCGGGCTCACTCCATTCTCCTCACCTCTTACCTCAGGTTCACTCACTTGGGTCTCCACCACTTCAGTCTCTCTCACAGGTTCTCCACCCACATCTTCAACTTCCATAGGCTCAGGGCCACGAGTTCTACTACTGCTAGGTCAAGCACAGGTGGATTCTCACCCTCAATATACACATCTCTCCATACCATTGGATCAAACTCGGGTTCTACCCTTCCACTATCTGGTATCTCCAACTCCCGATTAAAATCCCATACAATTTGGTGGTTGTATGACCACCTCGGGGTCCTCTTCTTCTTCTTCCTCCTCTTCCTCATTCTCTTCGATCACAGGCGCACCATTCAATTGCATGCCTATGTCATGGGCTGGAGATGTGGCTATCACACGGGGTGGAAGGATGTCTAAGTAGACCGCATGCCAAGTGATATGGTTCCACGCTTCTGCTATGTTCCAATCATGGTGGTCATACAAATTGTCATGGGGGCACATATAAGGGTCCTATAGGGATCCACACCCTAAAGTCTAGAGGGGTTTGGTTTCCCCCATTCTTCAAGATAAATGTAGCCTCCCTAGTCATGGGTTCGCGCCCCTACTCTATCATGATTCTCTCTAAAGTATAAATCGTCTCCAATTTAGTCCAACTCCTTCTCCCCATGGGATCATACCTCAACCGATCAACCACAACGGCCCATCTAGTGTATCTCAATCCTTCCTTCCACAATTTATACATTTCCCCTATGGTTTGGGGGTGTCTGGCTAAAGCGAAGTCTTCACACAATTCCCTTAATCTCAACCTGTACTCTACCATGGTTTCATCATTCCTCTTGGTGAAGTGCCTAGCTCGCTCCCGGGTCTCACCTAAAGAGACCTACAATAATATAAGACTCCTAATCAGACTTAGCAAGAAAAACATTTTTAACTCCATTTGAACCTATTAATTAGATTTCTAAGTCCGGTTTCTTTTAAATTCTATTGTCTTGTTTTATAACCTAGTGCTCTGATACCGACTTAAACTGTCACGCCCATAGGGTATCCTAAACATAACAGCCCGCCACATACTATAAAAGACTCTCAAATTTCTATCCGAGTTGAGAGTCTTGTATAGATGTAAAGCGTCCCTTTACGGCAATAGAATACTCAATCGATGGAGTTAAGAAGTTTAATGTGGCATTCATTAGCCATAGATAATAAACCAAAACACATATTTAAACTTTACAAAATTGAAGGGGCATTCCCCCGCAAAATAATATCAAGTACATTACAGTCATCCAGAGTCCTTTAGTTTGCAATGGAAGTCTAAACAAAAGCGAAGTAAACTTCTATGGGAAACTCCTATCTCCGGTACCTGAGCTGTGGCTTGCCTCGACCTAAGCCAAATGAACTCGTGCTGCAACAAATAAAAGCTATGGGGGCGTAAGCTAACTAGCTTAGTGAGTAAGAACTTCCATGTCACAATAAATACAATTCACTCAAGCAAGTGATTATTCACGCAAATGTATGCATCAGACAAATGAGTTCAACAAACATATGACCAGCCGGAAATCATATGCGGATGGACTTACGCCCTCCATCCTGGGTTATCAGATTAACGAATCCTGCGGTACGATGCCGTTTAAGCTCACGGTTAACAGAACAATAATTCGTTTTATGGATCACGATTAACCAACAATTTAGTTTTATGGATCACAATTAACCAACATATTCGTTCTATGGATCACGAAAAACCAACCAATGCTAATGCTCCATCCCCTTCGTGATATGAATGAGTCCAATTATAATTGAAGTCAAATATACATTAATTCGATTCTTTTAGGTGACCAACAATTATCCACAGACAATCCATATAAAATGCTAGCTAATCAATCAATAGCTTAACACCTGGTTTCGATATTTCTTAAGTTCCATTTCACACATCAACAGCAGACAATATATTATTCCCTATACCCCATCATACATTTCCATTTTTATCTTTGCCTACACCACTAGTGCCACTAACAATACAATCACAAACATTAATTGAGAGTGGAAGTAGTACTCACTCGGACATGGTTCGCCGGTCTTTCAGTAATAGTAATCGGGTGGTAAGGTATTGTCTTGCTCGGGATCACCTACCAAATAAGAATAATCTTAATAAGAATCTCATTATTTAATTATTCCAAGCTATGCATCTAAACTAGATGAATTCGGAATTCGCGCTATTTGCGGAAGTTCTAAGTTAAAACGGCCATAACTTGGTCATTTTAACTCGAAATTTCGCAAATTTTATATCGATCTCTACCTAATTCAAAAGATCTATCTATTTCTAATATTATTTTCAAGTTTTGAAAATAGTAAGTTCACGAACAGTAGGATCAGATCTGTTCCGTAAATCCTCCAATTCCGAAAATTTGTTTTGCTTTTGATAAAAAATACTCCTAGTTGATGATTCAGGTATAGATGGTATATGAATGAGTTCCTAATATGACTATACTCAATATATGCATGGTTTTTGATCTTTGGTGATAAACTCCCATGGACTCCTAATTATTAAGAATTTCATAATGAACTTATGAAAAGTTAAATTTTACCAACTTTACATTCTCTAGGGTTCCTATGATTTTATTCTTGGAATTTACTCACCATCTATATGAAAATGAGTTTTCAATATCTTATTAATCATGACCTTCATTTATGCATAAAAATCCATATTTTTCATTGGGTAAATATGTTTTTAAACAAGCTACCCACAAAAATCCGAATTTGTAAATTCCATTTTCTTGCATTTCCTTATGAGAGAACTTGTTTAATGCATCAAAAATTGAAGCTTCATTGTATTAGTATCTAAAGACCTCATTTAACTCATAAAACTTCCAATTTAAACTTAAATACTAGGTGTTCATGTAGGCATGATTCTAAATTACTAATTTGACTATTGATCCATATATCAATATTTTTCATTCTAACTCCACTACTTGTTTTACATTTTTATCATGCCTAATCTCATCTAAACTTATGAAAATCATTCCTTAAGGGTATCTGTTACATATACCTTCCAATTTTTATGAAAAACATGAGTTTTAAAGTGGTTTTGGTGGTCTTTAAGGTGGGGTTCTAAATCCATCCGAATTTCCAATAAATCATTTCTAACAAAACCTTTTCTTTTTCAATTTTCTTGCCTTCTATACATAGAGATCTACTATCTAACATATCTATACATAGGCAAGGCTACATTTTTATGATCATCCATGCATGAAAATTAAAATAACCATATGAACATGATGTAGATGAAGATATAATGTCTAAACACTAGATATAC
>JAMXBD010005253.1:0-20395 GCA_024138025.1 Combretum micranthum
TTGATTATTGTAATTAAAGGTAATTAACTTGTTTTTCGTGTATTGCATTTAGTTAGGCTTGTGTGTCATTTCATGTATGTCTCTGTTATTGTATACTGAGCTTCAACTCACTATTGTTGTTTTTCTTTTTCCAGGTCTAATTGAGTTGATGATGTATGAAGGTGATCTGATGATGATTATTGTTGTTGTTCTTGATAATGAGATCTTTGTGATGATATGAGATGATGATTCGGGTATGGCGATCTAGATGCTTAGGAGAATAAAGTGAAATAGGGCATTGGATTATTTGTATTTAGTTTATACTTTGTTTTTGTATAAGGAACTGGATTAGTCTTTGAATCTGTATTTCTGTATAGGGCTTAGTTAGAAATCCATATGTTTTGTAATATATTTTAAAGATTTGATCTACCAACGATAAAAGTAACGAGATACTTGATGGTGGAGTTTTGTTTTATGAAAGTTAATCAATCTCAAGTGAGTAGATTATATGTTTTGTTGTTTAATAAAAGTTTATTTTGAAAGTCTATATCCAGTTGTTTTAAAAATTTAAACAAATAATTTTTATAATTAAAAGTGATAGCAACGTTCAACATAAACATATCATTCAAGAAGTTTGAGCTTAAATACTTAAATAATAAACGTTGCAATAATGCCTTAATTAAATTGAGGGCGTTACACCCTCCTGCACGCACGTCTTCCCCAAGTTCAAACAAGTAAAGTTCTCCTCTTTTGTTTCTTTTAATAATAATAATATTAACGACAACAACAACATTTGATTTAAATAATGATAACATGATGATAATAACTTTATCTTAATAAGAAAAAGAATAAGAAGCTTTTGACGTTAGTAACTGTGATAACATTGTAAGACGCGCTGTTTTTTCGGGAGCTAAAAAGTTCGCACGCCTAATTAATGATACCATCATACAGATAAAAAAAAAAAACAAAAATCAAGATTCCATAAAAAAAGTAACATCCTTTATGGTGCTAATGCGTGTGTCATTTTACAGGTTACGGACCATTTGGTTAAATTAGTTTTATTAACTTTTGTGATTGGATTATATGTCTAATTAATAATGACAATTACGCAGGTTATACTTACGCTATTTGAAAACTGTCATGATTATGTCGCAGCGAGCTGTAACTAAAATTCGATCAAGTTTTGTTTTGCGTGTTTCTAAAGAAAATAAGATTTTATACGCTGATTTCTAAAGATAATTTTATAAATTATCTGTAGGTTCTGCCCATTTGATGTGTATAGAAATATTTGATGCAAAATTAAATTCTCGAATGGAAAAAAAAACAAGACATAATCTGTAATAATTTCAATTTAACATTATATAATATGATCTCGTTAATATTTGTCCCACTCTTATGACACGTATATTAACAATACACAAAAACCTAAATCCTTAATTGGTATCTTGTTAGTACAAAAATTTATGAATATCTAATCAATTATATGCATGAATTTGTCTTTGTCCATGTATTGAAAATCTATAGGCTTTCATTGTAATTTAATTTACAATGATATTTGTTTGTCATAACATGAAATTTCTCGTTCAATTTTTGTCACTTAGAAAACTGATTTTCATAAAAATTATTGATAAATTAATTTAATAGATTAGGATTTCCCATTTAAAAATTCAATTTTTAAAACTAATGAAATTTAACGAATTTAACATGATAAGATTTCAAGTATTTGAAATTAATTCACAAACTAACATATTAACAAAAGAGATGCAACAAGTATCTAAAATTAATCCACAAACTAACCTATTAACAAAAGAGCTAAGTTTTCGTCTAATCCTTGACTAGAGGGTACGTAGGTACCTAACGGACGATATAAAAAATGTAAAAATCTTTTTTTTTTTTTTGGTGAAACTGATACGACTGTGAATATTTTATCCTTCGTATAATTTAATTGATGATATGTAATTGTGTGCTATTGTAAAATTGATAAACTTGTAATTTTAAATAATTAAAATTTTAAATATTTCTTTGTAAATATCATGTAGAAATTTAAATCATGATATAATTGGGAACAATTCATAATTAAAAGATTAAAAGTGGTAACCGTTAAGTTTTAATAGAATAGCCTCTGGACTTATTATTTTTGTCTCTTTTTTAAAAATGGATTTTAAAATCGATTTTACTGTAGATCAATAGTACAATTAGGGTCGACTTAACAATTGATCATAATTTGATTTTTTTCTCAATTTCGATTAGGTGGCAACCCCAAAATTTTTTAAAATTAAAAATTTCCAATAATTATTAATCGAGAATTTATATTAAACATGTTAGGGTTTAGTATAAATTGAGTTGACGGAAATTGAACCACAAATTAAAATCTAGGCTTGACAATTACCGACCTACCAAATAAAAATTACAAACTATATAAAAATAACGACTAAATTGTCAATGCTAAATCACGTCTAATACATGTGATTCATATTTACCTATATGTGAATCGCACTTAAAAGATGCGATTCTCATAAAATATACATGAATCACACGTGTAATGTAAACCCCGGAAATTTTTACAATAGTATACAGTAGTAAAATAGAAAATGAAAAGTAGATAGTGAATTTAGAAACCGATAAAAATCCTAGAATAGACTAATGAGTTGTGATAAACTCATTCCTAGTTAAAAAGCCGAATAAAAATTTTCTCGACCTTCATAGATACCAAAAACGAGATTTCGTATCTTGAACTGATAATTCAGGATATAATTAGAAATATTTTAAAATTTCGAAACCGATAAGATACAATTAAATCATAGAGTTTATCGGTATAAAACAATAGATTATAAATACAAACAAACACTAATACCGAACAATAATATCAACTTAGAACTAAAAAGAAAATTTCGAACCCGCTGTTATAATTATTAAGAAATTTTAACTTTATTAGGACTTGGTTCCTAATTTTAATTCATCGAATTTGAAAATTTAATCACGTAAATTAAAAATACTAAAAATAATTAAACCGTGTGAAGTTTTAACTAAAAATTTGAAAATACAAAATAAATTAAAGTTTTGTCGTAACTTAAATAATATTATAACTCGATAAAAACGTAAATATAACGAATATAGTTATACGCGAATAATTTATGTATATATAATATATTTTTATATAAAAATATTTTTTTTTGTGTAAATTATTAAAATACATATAAATATATATATATATAAAAGACGAAGGGAATCTGGAATGTTGAGCAGCTGAAGCTCACTTCCACCGCGCGCTGATTTCCCTCAAGCAGTTGAAGTCCTCCAACGCTGCATGAATGACCAACCGAACAAGACAACCACAGCAGTCCTTCACGCGCCGCACAGGACACCAGCGAGACACCTCTTCCCCCCGCTGCAGGAATTCCATCGAGCAGCTGAAGTTCAATCCCAGCGCACCAGCACAATTAGCCCACCGAGCAGCATTCCCACCACACAAGCAACAAGTACCACCGAACAGCAGTGGAGTTCCTCTGGCGCACAACCCAGCAGCAGCAGCAACACCTACACACGCAAAGCATGGCCAACTGGAACAGAGCACCTTGGATTAAAAACAGAGCAAATGGAAACAACAACTGCAACAGCTGACATTTGACCCACTTTGATCGAAAAATTGAGCCTCTAAATTCAAACAAAATTGACCCAAAAGCCAACCAAACACTCCACTGTAAATAACATTAAATGAGGAGAATTTCAGCTTAGAAAAACAACCATAACCGTTCCAAATTGTTGGCCAAAAATCAAATGTTACAGCTGCACAGAGGAAAATTCCACAATATACAGCAGCACACATCTCCAATCCAACTCGATTTTTGCAACATTCCTAAGATTAAATGAGCTGAATTTTGACCAATTAAACACCATAAGGAGCCTTCAAGGACACTTCATATACCAAAAATTAATAAGAAAATCGGATCCAAAATTCGTCCAAAAATCAAGGTGAAATTGTTCCAGAAATTCCAGTTTTCACACTTCAAACTTCAACAAGTTTTGACCCGATTTTTGCACTAGTTGATCTCTTATTTTTACACACATAAATAGCATTAATTAGCTACCAAACAAAGATATTAAAGCCCTCAAAGATAGCCACCAAAAATCTATCAAACCCAAGTCAAATTTGCGTCAAACTTTGCAAATTCGTATAGAAAATCCCAGCTGCATTTGTGGACATTTTTCAAGTCCAAAACCAACTCCAAAGCCTCTAAAACTTAGTCTAATCTCAGTATAATATAAAGCCTAAGTTAGACAAACTTTGACTCATAACCCCACAAAACACTCTCAAATTCCAGCTGCAAAACCCAAGTGCGTCCAGCACTCTTCCATTTCCTTTTTTCCATTCCACATCAACATAGAAGCTTAGAACATTGTGTGAACCACCATAAACCCTAGCCTACTTCCATACCTTATATACACCCACTAAGCTCATCATAACCACCAAAACCAAATAAAAAATCCTAAGTCATCCTAGGGTTCAAGAGGAGGATGTTAGCTTGGCAAGGTGAGGAGATTATTTCATTAATAAACTCTCATGGTAGTTAATGTTTAGTTAGAAACTCATCATCTAATTTTTGGTTTAGGTTTAATTCTTGCTTTAAGAGGAAGTTGAGCAACCTCCTTCCATCCCAATCCAAGGTAAGCTCCAAATTACAACCATCCTTGTTAAGTTTATGAATAACCTTAGGATGGATTTTGAGCATTTGAAGAAAGTTTTGTGGTTATATAAGTTCAAATCCTTGGATGAATTCAAGTGAATAGATGTTTGATGTTTAATGTTTAAGATATTGTTGGAAGAGAAAAACAACAACTTAGAAGTATTATGATCATGTAATAGTAAATTCGGATTGAAGGACAAAGGGGACAAAACAAGACTCAAACTTCATCAAATCTAGTCTAAATGCATGTTTAAACTCTAAGACCTTGTATGAACATAAAGCTTGATAAAACAAACTTTACAAGCATGATTAGAAGTCCTTTAGTACAAGAAAAGTGTTATGAACAATTATAGAAATTGTGCATGCCAAGACTTCTACAAATTATAAGGAATTTAAGATGTAAACGGAAGTTAAATACAATCCTCCATAATATATATATACTCAAAGAAGCTTGGAAGAATTAAACAATAAAATTTATTTACTTTAAAAATCGCTAAAACCATAGGAATAATACCAAATACCGATCTAGGACACTTAGGCACTCATAGGAATTTAATTTCCTATTTATAAATATTATTGATGAATATTTCATCTTAATAGGTAATTTCGACTCCGTTGAGGATTTCCCGGTCGATTACTACGACTGATCAGTATGAGCAGTGAGTGACTTAGACTTGTTACATTGTTTGTGCTTGTAGTAGTTGCAATTGAAATAATATGTATATATTTAATTGATATGCATGCGGGATTGGGATACGACGTGATGTATGATTGCATGGCAAACTATCATAATATAAGCGACAATCCTATTGTATGATAAATATTGTATGAAATATGTTGATGATTGTCTGTAAATTGTATGATCGCCTTAAACTTGATTAACAACTAACGGTACTATAAATGAAACGAACATGCATTGCAAGATTTGCATAAACTGCATTATGTTTTTACGAACACCTATTACGTTAGAATTTCGGTTCTTTAATACTTGGTTTTTCTAGGCAATGGGCTATTAGTCCTACGCAAGTTTACCTTATTCTGTGGCTCCATGGGAACTAACTGGTAACGAAGGACGCCGCCCATGTATCGCTGTGAAATTCTAGCACTTAGTGGAGTTTCTAAGGAACAAGACAGGAACTGAGTGTTTAAAACATCATTAACATAAAGAGATAATAATTGTGAGAATTATGGATTCCTGTGTACTTAGTTTCTCCTGGGTAGGTGATTCAGGTATCGGTTCCTCAACCCCGATGAGAGGGCGTAAATCTCCTTCGTTTGGATTCCGATTGTCCAAGCTTGTAATTGTTCATGTGTTTGATTGATGCATTGCATATGATTGATAATAACTTGCTTGTTGTGAAAGTCTGGTTATTCACTGAGCCCTGGTTATGCTCAACTCCTACAGTCCTACAGGATACACTTAAGCCTTGTTGGTGGCTTCCAGGAGCTTAGAGCCGGTATATTCTAAAGCTAGAAGAGTTTTGGAAACAGGAAAAATAGTTTCTTTATTTATATGTATTAATTGATGTTAGTGCATCAATTTTTATATTTGAGAACTTAGATAGTTTATGGTTTGTAATATTATTATTCAATTGTATACTTAATTATGGTATTATGATTTTATTTACTTTCATAGTTTCTATCACGCAACCAAAAAGATCCTGTTTTGTTAAATATACGTCACTTTCCAAAGTAGTTCTAGTTTGAATATGTGTATTTGATATCGTCTGGATTATCAGGCTATATCATAAATATATATTACTACTAGGGTACTATTGGGCGTGACATGTAAGATGAGATTTAGCACCATAGCATTTTTGCTAAATTGCATCTTTTACATGTGATTCGTTAAGAAAGATCTTAATCACATTTTCTACATATTGCATCGATATTTTGGTAATATTTTTATGTAATTTCTTTTTTAAAGGTTAGTAAATGCATGTTTCGCTCACTAGATAGTAGACTGTTATATGTAATCCTCAGGTTTTGGTCCTAAGTAAAAATTAAAATAATTAAAAATATAGAATGCTTTGGTAAAATAAAGTAGTTTAGAAATAATTCTAAAGAATCTCAAATCTTGTTTTCAATTCTTTTGTGTTTGAAATAATGAATGTTTTGGTAATATATTAATTAATATTTTTTTGATAATAAATGTGTTGTTTTACATGCATTAAAAGGTGATTTTTCATAATTAAATCTTTTCCAAAAGTACCAGAAATTTATTGTAAACCCTTTACCATGAGTTTTCAAAGTATGGTCAAAATGTCATTTCTCTTAAATAAAGATTATTTTATTAAATGTTGAAATGACAACTCCTAGTTAAACCATACTTATTTTCTTTTACGTAAAAGAAAGATAATCATGATTTGAAAGTTTATACTAACTGGTCATTGTTATTTTTAGAAAGTAAATATGATCTTTTCTAAAATCTACTTTTCTAAAAATACTGTCTTTTACCTACACCAAAAATCTTTTCTATCATGGCTCTGATTTATATTAATAATAAACCATTTTAGTGTACAACAGTATAAAAAAAATTAGGCAATTTAAATTTTGTCGACACAGAACAATTAAATAAAAATTAAAAAAATATAAAGTAGCAATATGAGGAAAATATCAACATTGTATCCATGTGAGAAGGCAATTTCTTTTACAGAAAAAGAAAGATGGAAAATAGTAAAAACTGTAAAAAAAAAAAAAAGAATAAATGCACTAAAAATTTGTCCATTGATAATACATAAATATTTTTTAGGTTGAGGATAATTAAAGATTGTATCACTATTAAAAAACTAATTAGTAAAAACAACAAAGAAGTGTCACTACCTTAAATAATGTTGATGTTAGAAAAAATTATTAGAAATAAATAGTACTATTTTATTGTTAATAACTTAATATTATTTTATATGATTCTTTTAGGGTAGGTATAGGATATTCAAGAACTTGTACCTTATATTTAGTAAAGTATAGGTTCTAGGTGGGTACGAAGAATGGAAAGCCCATACTCATATCCATCACTGTCAAAATCACAAATCAAATATATGACTTTATAAATTTATAATTTTATATGTTTTTTTCTTAATTAAAATGCATAAAAAATTATTACGGTGCAAACTTTACGTAGATTTATGATTTTAAATATAAGATTCTACACGTTTATGATTTTAATAGTTTTGCGCAATTTTACCAATTCTACGGATATAAGTGAACAACAAAATCATGATTTTGACAGCTATCTCGTACTCTACCCTATAAGAAGGTTCGAAAAATTTTATACACAAAAAACTCATTAACGCTTAATACTCACTCAGAACCTACCCGTCAAGCAGGTCTGTGGATACCCTGTATGATAGGTTTACTAAAGCTCTAGTTTAAGTAGGCATTTCGGAGGGCACGATTGAGGTACTAGTGAAGTTATTTCACGTGTCTTGTCCATGAAAGCACAAAAATGCATCGTCAATCCATCTAGGTGATGGTGATGCCATGGAGAATAAGGTATGGTCCAACTCTTTGAAGTTTAACCGTGGTTATAAGTGTTACCGCTAAGTGGAAAATCTTGCTTCAATTTTTCCAAGAATCATTATTAGCATTGTGCATTCATATATTTGATGCTTCTTACTTTTTTCACCATATGTGCTTTTTTACTTTATTTACTTATATGCCATCTTCAATTGAAGAAGGATATTTATTTATTTATTTTTTCCTTCCCCTACCCAACCCTTGAATCATGATTGGTTTATGTTGAAAAATATGATCCAAAATTCACCTAAGCTGTCGACTTTAATGGGAAGTTACGAGTCTCTTAGCCTTCTAAAGTAACACCCCCTTTAATGTCCAATAGACGTTTCTTTAATAAATAGGAGGTTACATTTTCATTAAAAGACGTTTCTTAAAATAATGTCCTGCCAGTTACATATTCTTAGCATTCTAAATAAGAGCCGTCAACCTTAACACACACACACACACACACACACACACACACACACATATGTTTCAGTTAGGGTTTTATATAAAAAAAATTGTATTGAGCCACTTGTTAGGGTTTGGAGTATGCCTTCAATGGGGAAATCCAATGGACTTTGTGAAAATTACACAAATGGGCTTTTTGCTCATCTATTACCCAAAACCTTAGAGTAATGAGTTAATAGGTCTTCTCTCTTATAAACTCTTACACAAGTCCTATATTTCCCATGTGGATTTCACACTTGCACCCTAACAATCTCCTCTTTAGTGTGAGACTCCGCGATGGGATAGACCATACTCCTTCTCAAGAGCTTGTCAAATTGATTCCACTAAACCCGCTTTGTAGTGGCTTACTCACCATGGTTTCACAAACAGTCACACACAAAGCTCTTCTTTCCACATAGGCCAACCATGGGAGTTTTCCAGCCGAACCAAGCTTTGATACCACTTGTTATGATCGAATATGACAAAATAATGGCAGTAAACAAAAATGAAGTAATAAAATAAAGAACACACAAGATTTTTATATGAAAACCCAAATAAGGAAAAACCACGGGAAGAGAGGAGAAATCCACTATAATTGAAGTTGGAGTACAAGATTTTCTTATGGCAAGTCAAGATGCAAGCGGTTCTTGCATAAATGGATTTGGATGATGCTTTGCTAGGGTTTGATAAAATGCCTGCGTCTTGGACATTGGAAGAAAAACAACATAAAGATTGTAAAGCCCTTTCATAAATTCATTTGCATCTATCCAATCATATTTTACAAGATGTGTTGAAGGAGAAAACTACAGTGGATTGTGGTTGAACTTGGAGCAAGGGTCGTTAGAAGATCATTGACCACCTTTAAGGAGATTATATTAGATCTAGAATCTATGGAGGTAAAGAATGATAGAGGAGAGATTGAGAAAGTCAAACTTTAGTTTAAGTAGAAGTTTGAAATGAAAGACTTAGAAGTAACAAAGAAGATACTCAAGATAGATTATAAGAAATAGAACAGAAGGTATGTTACGTCTAATCAGAAGGGGTATTTTGAGAAGATTCTTTCTAGGATTAATATGATGAGTTCTAAGCCTGTCCGTACACCTTTAGCAGCTCATTTCAGACTTTCATCTGCTTTATCTCCAAAGTCAGATGAAGAAATTGATTATATGTCAAAAGTTCCGTTTCTAGTGCTATTGGATCTCTCATGTATGCCATGGTCTATACATGCCTAGATTTGTCTCATGTTGTGAGTGTTGTTAGTAGGTATATGGCAAATCCTGTAAGGAACACTAAACGATTCAATGACTTTTCAAGTATTTGAGGGTACTAATGTTTGTCTACAATTTGGTAGAGCTAGAGATAGACTTATTGGTTTTGTTGATTCTGATTTCACAGAGATTTAGACAAGAGAGATCTCTCACTAGTATATTTTCACCTTTAGTGGTTGTGTTATCAGTTGGAAGGCCACACTACAAGCTATAGTAGCACTATCCACTACTAAAGTGAATACATGGCCATCATAGAAGCTTTTAAGGAAGCTATTTGGTTTAGATTGTTTAGAGAACTCAGTGATGATTTGAGACTATATTAGTCAATTGTGACAGTTAAAGTGCGATCTATCTCACAAAAGATTAGATATTTCATGAGAGGACGAAGCACATTGATGTTAGGTGTTACTTTGTTTGTGATATTATTATTTGTGATATTACTGTGAGCAAAATTTGTACTGAAGATAATCCTGTAGATATGTTGACAAAGACCCTTCTTGTAGAAAAGTTTGAGCATTGCTTGGACTTGGTTAATGTTCATTGCTAATTGATACACTTTAAGGGTTTTGTGAAAGAGGTGGAGAATGTTTGGTTTTGAAATTGAAGATTGGAGTTTCTATTGTTTGATTTTGAATTTTGTGTCAAGGTGGAGATTATTGAAAAATATGACCTAAGATTCACCTAAGCTGTCGGCTTTAATGGGAAGTTACAAGTCTCTTAGCCTTCCAAAGTAACCCCCCATTTAATGTCATTTAATGTCCAATAGACGTTTCTTTAATAAATATGCGGTTACTTTTTCATTAAAAGGATGTTTCTTAAAATAATGTCCTATCAGTTACATATTCTTTGCATTCCAAATAAGAGCCGCCAGCCTTTCGTTCAGCCTATTACACACACACACACACATATATATATTTAATTCATTAAGATTTTATATACAAAAATTGTATTGAGAGCTTTAGAGAGTTTTGATCAGATTTGAGTTGTACTCTCAATCTTGTACTCCAACTTCATTATAGTGGATTTCTCCTCCTCTACTTGTTTTTTTCGATTTGGGTTTTCACGTAAAATCTTATGTGTTCTTTATTTTATTGCTTCATTTTTTGTTTACTACCATTGTTTTGCATATCTAATCATAATAGTTGATGGTGAAACTTGGTGATCGATTGCCATATTATTCTTTCAACATTTTTAAAAGCAAGGGAAACATACGCTGGTTTCAGTTACTTTCTCCCTTCTTTTGTATTTACATTTGTGACTTTCTTGGTTATTATCGCCATGTTTAATCATTTAATGTGGTCGTGTGTTGACTTTTGGATGGATGTGATCATCTTATTTGCATGGGAACTTTAAGTGTGACATCTTTGTACACTCGTAGATCTACTGACGCCAATATCAATTTTTTCTTTTCTTTTTTTTTTTATGTCTTTAATCGTTAATATTATATAAAATTGGATGATAAATAAAATCATTCAAAATTTAATGATAGTTTATACATGCAAGCATTCACATAAATAAACATATATATTGTTTTGCAAAATTAGAAAACAAAATTTACATTTTAGCAAATTCAAGAACTTGGACTAAAATATCATTTCAATTTGGATTTGGATCACTAGATCTAATTTCCATCAGTGTTTTCAACTTATATATTAAGAGTATAGATTGTCTAATTTTTAATATCTCATGACATCAGTTTTTTATCAATTATATGTGAGCACATGATAAAGAGAATAAATTTGAAATTATATATCATGTATATTGGTGCTTATGTCCTTCTGTTATATATTAATAATGTTTAATTGAACATCAACTTTTATCCTTCAAAACATAAAAAGAGATGGGATAGAAAAAGGAAAAAACTTAGCAATTATTATTGACCTCCCAGCTTAATTTACTCTTGATGCCCTAGAGTAAAAGTTTCTTCAGCTTTTGAGTTGTGAGGGAATGTCTGCAAGCGTGGTTTCAAATGGAATAATAATGAAAACGACTTAACCGTGGTGATGATGGTTGCGATCCCCGGCCCAACGGCTGCACATCACTTTATCTTTTCCACCAGATCATCTGAATCATATATGTTTTTGGGGGAGAATCCTTTGGGACCCCGAGCATTCCATCTTTTCTTTATGTGTTCTTTCGGGGCCCGACGCATTTGATCTTTTCTTTTCCCTATGTTTCAGATCCAGCAGACAAACTTCTTTTCCTGCATCCTCCGTTTCTCTTTCTCCTGAAGATGGAAACCTGTTTATAATAGCATTAATACAAGGAGAACCACTAGTATTATTCACTCAGCAAGTTAATCATTGATATACTATACAATCACGCACACATATAATAATGTTTTACACACAATTATATTTAAGATAGCAATAAAATTTAAATTTCTGATGGTACTTTTGATAAGAAAATACAAATAATTAATGAAATTAATGATTATTTATCGCCTTCACGCTTACAAGGCGGTCCGGGAAAATTTTTTAAGCCTAAAATGCCACGGAAAGCATGACCATAACAGCAATGAATATCCGAAACTGAATAATTTTTTCCAAATCGTATATGCATTAAATAATTTTCAAATAACCTAAATTATTATAATAAATTAATCCAATTTGCTTGATTCAATGATCTTTTGAATTTTGATGAACAAGATGAATGCTATATCCATTAATACTTTTTTAATATTACATAATATAAAAAAAAAGATACAGATGCCTATAGTTTTTAGCCATTTTTTTTATGTTTTTCAAATTCTGCTTCTCAAAATTATATGTATATTACCTCTGCAAGTGTATTTATATTTTTCACGGAGACATTCTTACGAATAGAAGTGACTGCCAAAATTTTGTATGCAAAATGAGCCATAAATTAAGACCGGTGTAATTTTTTATTTTATTTTTTGCCATCAAGACCGGTGTAATTAAGATTCAGTATTTGTAAGCCACCTGGATGTTTTTCCGTCGATAATAATCCTTTTGAGAAGAAAATGATATTAATTTCTTCCTTCTAGCCTAGCACTATTTGCTGTATAGAAAACGAAAAATAATTTCTCATATTTGAATGTTGAGTATTCATGGATGAACTTGGCAGGGAAAAGGTTTTATAGTTAAAATGTAATTGAAAAATAAATAATTACATAATATATATAATTTTTTAAAGAGTTAATCTTATTATAAAGTTACATATGATTGAGTTGATTAGATATATGTCTGGTTAATTGAGAGATTAATCTGGGTTTAATTCCGTCAACATCATTAACCACTTTTCTTTTGCTTCCCAAACCACCACACCACCACCCCCCCCCCCCCCCCCCCCCCCCCCCCGCCCCCTTCTTTTACATAAAAATTAAATCTCATTTGTTAAAAATAATAGTTAACCATAAGAATAATTAAATTGTCATTGCTATAAGTATTATAGTCCTATTACACATGTATTAATAAAAAAGTTAGTCATTTTGCTTGGTCTAACAATTTTTTTTCATGTTCAAAAGTTAATATTATGTTTAAAATGGATGTATTAGATAACTTATTGTCGGTTTTGGCCAATGGCTTATAGCCTAGTAGTATTACATCTCTCTCATGTCTATAAGTAGATGAATTAGGTTGAATCTCTTCTTCGTATGAAATAAATAATAATAATTAATTGATTGAAGAAAAAAGAAAATTGATTATTTAGTCACTTATATTGAAAAATTATATTTTATTACATAATTAATGAAACCATTATGAAAAGTACAAAATAAAAAGTATAAACTACTATACTCTCCTATGTTTTTTTTTTCAATGTGCACTATGTCCTTTCATCTTTGGAACTATGCATTTATGCCCTTCATATTCAAAGTGCATCTTTTAACCCTTACATAATTAATTATGCTCTACGATCTTTTAAATTTGATTTTAGTATAGCATTTGAATAATCAATTCAAAGATAATGGTCTAAGCCTAGGCACACATGGAACAAAATAACAGAATGTGTATGTAGTTTGCTAGAATAAAACTAAAGAATACTTTATTTTTATATTATTGTTGCTCTTTTCATTATATTCATAATTTTTTGTATAAATATTTCCATGATGCATTTTTATTAATAAAAAAACCTATTCTTCTTCTTCTTCTTCTTTTGCATTAATTTAGTTTTAATAAGTTGATAATCAAATTTCAATTAATATATATCTGTAATATAAAATTAATAATCATTATGAAAGGAAAGGATGTCTTGCTATTAAAAAAGAGGGCAAAAGTCTTTCCAAATAAAATAAGTGCTATTGACATCACATAAAGAATTGTATTCTCTTTCTGCACAGTATCCTAAGGAGCTAAACCCTAGGACTCTCCAAGATAGTATCTTGTTCGAAGATAACGTGTAGGCTAATTAATAGGTAAGTTTTCATTTTTTCGATCCTTTTGTTAATCTGAAGGAATTGCGTTTTCTAAATTTGTGTCATTGTATTGAAGGTTTTTTGTGTTTTTCGGTGAGATTGAAAAACCTAGTCCAATTTATGTGGTTGCATTATTGATTTCAAAAGACAAGGGAAAATTCAAGTATCACGCTTATACAATGCTTTATATGTGAAAAGACGTTTTCTTTTTGGAGTTTTCATGGTTTAAGATCACGATAGGTTTTCTTTTTTTGAGTTTTTAACATTTTTGATTGAACAAAGGTGCGTACATGAGTCATGGCCATGACATAGGCTATGATCTCCTCGGTGTGCGAATCCAAGCTGATCACAGTCTTGATGGAGGTTACGACCCCCTCCCTACCGCCTCACACCCCTCCTCCTCAACACACCACCCCCCCCACACCCCCCCCCCCCCCCCCCCCCCCCCCCCAAACAAACACTACATAACGAGCGTGACAAAGCATATCATGTTTGCTTTTCCTTCCCAAGACTATCACACCTTCTATCATAGGCATGACCATCAGGGGGTGTTGTAGCCTTCTTTTAAACCTTGTTTTTACCTTCCTAAACATCTTAATCTTGATTTAATATCTCGTTCTCCTTAATCTAAGTAGTATGGCATACATAGATCTAGAATAGTTGTAGTTAATAGTTTAAGAGGCTAGATGACGTTAGAAATATGTTTTTTTGTTTAAATTAAGTTTTGAGTTACTATTTACTTGTGATCAAGTTTCTGGTGAAGCTAAGTTATTTATTCCAAATGTTGTGATGTGCCTGAAAGGATCTGATACCAAAGATGATATTTTTAATGTTTATATTTGGATGCAATGAAATTTAAAGGATATGGATGGCATTATTGATGGATATGATGCACAAAAAAATAACCAAAACTACACTCTCTCAATTTGAAACACAAGAAAGATTGAATGGTTTGTTTGCTACGATCATAAGGATCAATAAGAACTCAATGGATTTGCTTTCAAGGTTAAAAGACAAACACAAAGAAAGGATTTTTATCAAATATCTCAAAACTATTGGTTTTACAAGTTAATGGTCCTTTATATACTAATAACCTAAATAAGGGCAAAAATAGAAATTAGTTATCAAATCCTAGTCAAATTTATTTAATAGTTCCTAATAAAAAATAAAAACAAACTTTCCTAAGAAGCCAAAAAATTAATACAGTCCTTAAATGATATTTAAAATATCATTTAAAGCCTCAAATAACGAACTTGTAAATAACATAAAAGAAAGAAAAGAAAAGAAAACTAAAAAACAATATGGTCTTATAGAAGGCCGCCAGCCTTGAGTTGGAACACTGCCAGCCTTGAAGTTGAAAGCCACCGGCCTTTAATGAAAAATCGTAGACCTTCATCTGTTGCCTTATTTATAGCTCGAATTGTTTGATTCCTATAATTACATCTAGGCTCTAGAAGGTTTGCAATCAAATCTTGATCAACTCTAAGAAGATTCCCATCATCTCCTTAGGCCTATGGAAGATTTGTCCTTAAATCTTTGATATTGCATATGCTTGTATCAAAGACAAATTTGCAAAACTGAAAAGTAATTAAATAAAATTCCCATCCATACTTAATGCATGAATAGCCTTCGATACTTGTTCCATAAATCCTCTGAAACAGTAACTCCCAAAGCATCTTCTTATCTACACCCATTTAACCATGATAGTCTCCAAGCACTTCGAAATTTCCTTCCATAAAAATTTCAATCAATGGTTCTTTCGATCCATGGATTTCATAAAAAAAAAAAAAAAGCACAACTTTATCAGATAGGAGACATCGACCCATAACATTTCCAATCCAATAGCCAGCCATGCCAAGTAGTACAAATGTATTGGCAATGGGAGGTCTCAATAATGCAACAACATGTATCAAGTTGACACTAGACATATGTGGCAAGGTATTAAATCCCAATGGTGCTTCCACAGGCATCTTGATAGCAGTAAATGCAATAGTTTGTCGCCTATACACAACTTCCTTCTCTTCAACACTACACATCATCACAACACTCCTCCAATATACATAATCATCAATAATACTCTAGTGAATATTAGTTAAAATCTCAACATCTTAACAGGCAAAAGATAAACAATACTCAAGAATATTTCTCAATCCAACAAGGAACCGAAATAACACAAATGCAAATAGCGAAAAGAATATGATGAGACTTTGAATGATATGTAGCTTTTAGCGTAAATGGCAAAGGCACTAATTTAATCTTTTTTCTTCTACAACGACATCGGTTTTCTCTACTTCGCTTACTTCCTTTGCTATTGATTCTTTCAGCTGTTTCAATTTATCACCTCATCAAAAAGATCAATAGAAATCTTCACCTTCATTGCAGCTTAGATAACATCTTCCAAATTTAAAAACCTTCGTGAGCCCAATCTTTTACCAGTGTTATAATTTAGACGTTGCACAAATTTTGTAATGGTATCTGCTTGAGACTCATCCACTTCATAATATGTCACAAGGAACTTATATTTTCTTGCATATTCTTCAACACACATTTGGTCCTACTTCAAAGCTAACAACTTATTATATTGTTCATCATAATAATGGGATGGTATAAATCTTCTCCTTGTCAATCTTCTCATATACTTTAAGGTCATTTCTTCATAATATCCATTCATACTCCTTTGTAATACGTTAAATTGCCACCATTCCCTTGCAAGCCCTGTAAATTTCTTAGCAATTGCATACCCTAAATTATAATCAGGGTGCAAATATTCTTCAACAATCTCTTTTACTAGAAACTCTCAATCTAAATATTCTCCAGGGGATCCATAATCATCAAATCTAAGTATGTTCATCTCTATCTCCCTTAGAATTGCCGCACTAAGATTATTCTTATAATAATATCAATTAGCCATATCTTCTTCTAATGCAACCACACAGATACAACAATCCTTGATTTCACAATACTCCACCAATACAACAAAGATCACAATCATACCGCAAACCGTAAGTCAAACAATCACACAAGAACATAACCTAATTCGAAACCTTCACTCTATACAAAATAACACAAAAAGATCAAATCTTGTGCCTACTAAATTTTCCATTATCACAACTTGAGCTCTGATACCAAAAAGATGATGTACTTAAAAGGATCTGATACCAAAGATGAAATTTTTAACATTTATACTTGGATGCAATGAAATTTAAAGGATGTGAATAGCATTATTGATGGATATGACACATAAAAAATAACTCGAACTGAACACTTTCTCTCGATATAATGCACAAGAAAGGTCGAATGGCTCATTTGCCACTATTGTAATGATTGATAAGAACGAGTTTTTTGCCACGATTGCAAGGATTAGTAAGAACTCAATGGATTTGCTCTCAAGGTTGAAGGACAAACACAAAGAAAATACTTTTATCAAATATCTCAAAACTTCTAGTTTTACAAAATAATGGCCCTTTATATACTAATAACCTATGTTGGTCCCAAAAATATAACCAAGAGGGGGGGTGAATTGGTTATAAAATTTACTTTTAAAAATTTTGAATAAATTTCACACTACTTGGTTATTCAACTAAAATGGCTTTGAAACATTCTTAAAACAATAAACTTAACAAATAAAAACTTTGAATAATAATTCGAATCAAAATGATTTGCTTAAGCTTACGAAAAATCAAATATCAATTCAAAACTTTTTGCTCCCAGAAACCTTCTAACTAACTCTCTGATTAAGAAAATAAGTGAGTTACTCTCTAATCAACCTTCTGAGCATATATCACAGTTATGAACAACAAATAAAATTGCACGAATTTAAAGAAAGATAAGGGAGTAGAGAGTGGAAAGCCGAATTATAGAGGTTTTGCCTTGAGCATCAATCCTCTCTTCCAGCTCCAAGCCAGGGTCCCAATATTCCACACCGGTTGTGTTCCACTATCCAATCAAATCAATAAAAGTTACAAGAAGTTCTTGCTAATTCTCTTTGGCTACAATTCACTTAGCTTGATTCTCCTAATCAATCAATCAACTAAACCTACTTGTAACTCTCAACTTACACTAATTGTGTAAAATCAAATCAGAGGAATAAAGTATAGGTCCTCAAATTTTTCGAACAAAGAAGACAAATAGAATTATAGTAATTTTGCTCAAATTGAAAAGAAATTCGTGGCTCTTTGTTTTCTCTTCTTTTTCATGTGATTGTGCTTCCTTTTCTCTGTCTTGGTTGGGTATACTTATCCTTGTATCTTCCAACGGCTAGGAAATCAATTGGATAAACTTTGCTCCTTATTTAGTTCGTAATATCAGCTTATCTCTTTCTTCAAAATCGATAAATTTTGAATCTTGATATCTTGATGATATCTTGATATAATTATCTCGAAATTCTTGCTCCAATGGATAAGTTTAAATCTCCAACAACTTGTATAATTATCTTGAACTTGAAATTCAAATATGAAATCACCGTTGTTGACTTGTTCCTTCGTCTGGTACTGTTCATGCAATAAAAAGATCGTATTTTCTATAAATTTTGACTTCCTTGTATAGACAAATAATCATCAGACAAGTTCCTTGCATATTTAGATTATGTCTTCCATATTTCCAAATAAAACTTGAATAAACTGTTGAAGATGGATCCTTGTAAGTACGTGATTTTCTGTTGCTGTCAAAACAGAAATTTCCCAAAAAAATGAACTTTAATCCAACGAAATTTGAATCCCCATGGATATTGAACCAACTGTAGACACCCAATTTTTGCCCAATTAAAATTAGGCTTAAGTTTAGATTGAATTAATGTCATGTTGAGTTCATAAGATATAATAATAAAATAATAAATAATAGTATAAAAAAAAAGAGAGAAAAGAGAAAAAAAATAATAAAAAATAAATAGAGGAATAAAAATATGTATAATAATATAATTAAATGAATAATAGTAATGTAAATATAATGTATGTAGAAAAAAATTAAAATAAATAATTATTTGAGCTTAATATAACATATATTTTATTAGTCTTAAGTATTAGTGGGTTAGCTATATGACCAAGGCATAGGCCAACGGCCTAACGGTTCAGACCATGGACACAGAGCAAAGGGACCCAAGTTCGAATCTAGCCTAAGGCAGATTTTGCCTCTTTTTGTTCAATTTTTTTTTTCCCAAAAGACACATCGGTTCGTCCACTTTGAGACCTCATTTGAGCAACGAATCTTTGTGTTTTTTCAAAATTAATTGTACAGACACAAACTAGGCATGGGATACATCACGTCTGTACATATTTCGTGTATTATTTCATCCTAAAAGGCGCATTAATCAAAGCATGAAAATTGGGAAAAATTCGAATGGACATGATTTTTCAAATTTCAAAATTGGCCGAATTGTATCAATTAATCAAATTAAACACACTTAATCGAAGAGTCATGACCTATAAACATAAGATTCGTGATCAATTTGAACCAACAATCACGAATCGAGTCCCAATTTTGAATCGTTCTTATTTGAAAAAGTATAACGATTCGTGATTCAAAAATTAAATAAGTACGAAGCTTCGAATGACAAATTGTTTCGAAATCTATAATAGGATCACCCCACAAGCAGAAAGCACAATTCAATTTCGCAAAAACACACTACACGATCGAGATCTGAAAATAGAATAGAAAGTGTTCGAATTGCAAAATTGCAAATTCGAAGATCGGGAGGATTTCGATCCAATTAAAGAGTGTTAGGATCATCTAGGAAGTGTTCTTGATTGATTATAGTGTTTAGAATTGCTCGAATTTGCATTTGGGAGTTCTGCAAATTTTTTCGAAATTTTTTGTCCTTGCCGCCGTTGAGCCACCGCACGACCGCCACATCTGGTGGTTCTGGGAGCGAACCACCACCACAACGGACGCAGCAGCCCCATCCCCGGGCCGACAAGGTTGTAGCCTTCGAAAACCACCAGGAGCGGCCGAGGAATGCCTTGAAGTCACCGTCATCGTCTTCTCACCACGGGTATCCAAGATCCGACCCGAAATCCGAGATCCAACCCGTCGTCGACGGTCGGTCAACGGTGGCGGTCAAAAGTCGCAGATCCTGTGGTCCAGATTTGATCAGAGGATCATACGTCCAGATTCAACAAAGGATTCTACGTCCAGATTTGATCAAAGGA
>JAMXBD010005254.1:0-20312 GCA_024138025.1 Combretum micranthum
AAATATAAAACTAAAAACTAAAAGCCTTAAAATAAGATTATATATATTATTGTATTCAGATTTTAATATGTTAATAGGGTATTTTTATCCAAAATTTATTGAATCAATATTATCATACGTGTCATTTAGATCCACAAAATTGACTTTTTTACACAAGTTCATATTTTTTCCTACTCCTTACATAGTTGTTGGTTATAAATTTTATCATATTCTTTTTGTTTTTGTATTTCCATTCATCCTAACTCTCTTACATTTTTTTATTTCATTTCACGTTCTCTTTTCCTTTTTACTTTGAATCCTACTGTGCGAACAAAAAAGTGTAAAATTAACCACTACACATATTTTTATAGAAATTTATGTATACCATAGTGTTCAGAGTATTTAATAACGATAATATGGAAATTTTCATCTAAAATATTATTGAATCAATGTTTATCATACATATCACTTGGACACACAAAATTGATTTTTTTTTCACAAGTTCATATTTTTCCCTACTCCTTACACGGTTGTTGGTTATAAATTCATCATGTTCTTTTTTGTTTTTATTTCTATATATCCTATCTTCCTTACATTTTTTTATTTTCATTCCACTTCTTTCCTTCTCTTTAAAGTTCTGGAACTCCTATAAGCATCAACGGATCAAAACTCTTAATATAAACAATATATTTGTGCTGAAAAACTTAACAAACTATCCTGAAACTAAGATAATTAATAACTAAATAATATTATATTATTATTTGAATTGTTTTCGGTGTAAATTGCATTCGATATACGGCCAGAATTTCTCCAAGCTTCACCTTTCCTTATCCTTTGCAAGTGGATCAAGTAGCTTATAAGATGTCAAAATAAAAAGGACATTCAACCAATCACAGACTTACAAATAGTCACTTTAATTAATGATAAATTGAGGCATGTACAAGTTGAGAACGGTGCAGATTTTTTTTTCTTTTCCTTAACCGTCGAAAATTAACATGGAGAAATTTCAGCCATCTTTTGCCTTTATTATAACTCACTTGATGTCACGCCCCAGAGGGTACCCTAAACATGGCAATCCACCGCACATAATTATTAAAGCTAATGAATGACAACCTTAGTCATGCAGGAGATTTGATATCATATGCAAGGTGTGCTTCCAAGATAGTAGGAGACTACATGGGTATTTATTTAAGTAGATAATAAAGCATGCAAGAATTATATAAATAACCAGATGATAATCATTTGGATAATAATCTCTTATAACTTCTTAGGGGCATTCTCCCTTTTAAATAGTCTTGCTTACTAAGACATCATAAAAAAATATACATAATATATCATGAGTCTACTATAGAGATTTCTCTTAGAAGTCTATGTTCAAAACTAAATACATATAACTTCTCCCAAAAGCTCTAGTAGCTTTGGCTCATACCTGGCAAACGGGGCTCCTTGGTGCCAACCATAGGTAATCGTACTGTAACAAAAAGCTATGGGGGTATGCAAAAAACTAGCTTAGTGAGATAACTCCCATCTATAAAATATTTCCATATATTAAACAAGTATTTAAACAATCATATGAGAATGCACTAATCACATGAGCAACAAATTATACAAGATTAATCGGAAACCATGTGTAGCATGGATTTTACGCCCTCCATGTCAAGGGTTGGGTGGTTACAGGCCCATACGACATCAATTTGCAGATTTACTAGCTCCTACTCGCCCTGTAGACTTTCCAGCTCCTACTTGCCTATGTAGACTTTCTGGCTTCTACTAGCCACCACTACAACTCCTCGTTTCCCCATACGAAGAATAGTAGTGAAATAATGAGACTCACAATATGATATGCATGAATATTTTCATATAGGTTTAAACCTAATAATGTTGAGTTCAAGTTAAAGGCGATCAAACAATATTCATCATATCAATACAAAAGAACATAAATTATTCATCAACTCTCTTTCGATATTCTTAATTTTATTCAATCACTTTAATTCAAGTCACAAAACATTTGTTCATTTATCTTTTCCTTATTTTCTAGTGCTACTACTTATAAGCATAACAAAGGAAATGTAACTAGTAAAGGATTAACTCCACTCCATGACAATCGCTCCTAGTTGAAAGTAGTCTTCGAAAAGCGATATCGGTTGCTTCTTCACCTAGATAAGATGAAATACCGCAGGCCAGACATGAGCGAAGGGTGGCGAGAAAGGGAAGAGAATCAAAAATAAGAGTTTAGCGCTCCGTCGGTCAATTGTGGGACAAGCTTCCTCTGTGCAAAAGTCCCTTCCGCTTTCTATATTATTCTAAAAAGGTCCCTCCGTTCATTTTCATTGCCATTTTTGAAGTCAAATGGAATGTCTTTGTTCTTTTCTTTGTACCGGAATTTCTGCTTTCACGCAAGGCCCCTGCAGCTACAAGAAAGGAAGGCAACTCCTCTCAGGTAAAATAACTTTCTTTAAAATGAGTCTTTCATAGAATTTCTATTTTTGAAGATTCTAAATCTGTAAAGACCCGACCTGCTAATCCTTAGACTTAGCAAGTTAAGTCCCCAACCACATATAATACTTTCGTATTATATGGAAGGTTGTCCTAATCTACGGTTATGTGAATTGTTTGTTTAAAACTACTAAAACTTGTTATAAAAGCTTTTACAAAAGGATTACTCACTTGAGTAATCTATTTACATAAAATAGTTTAAGGAATATTTACATCCTTGTGTCCAGCATAGGACACAACAAAATATACATAAGTCTTACAAAATGAAGAAAATAGACTTTAAGTCTTTTAATACAACCCAGGCTTAACTAACAAGCCTCTATTCCAAAATACAAAATACATTTGTTAAACGAATACATGAAATAAAACTTTCTTCAAAACTTCTCGCCACAGGGTCCTACTCATTCCACTCGTCCATAAACTTCTCCAAATCTGACCCGAATCCCATATCATCATAACAAGCATCATCAACACCTGAAAATAGCAAAAGTGAGCCAGAGGCCCAGTACACAGCAACACAAACAAAAGCGAAGCCATACACACCTATACTAATGCAATGCAAAAACAATTGCTTCATTTATCTTTCTTTAATATTTCTCTAAACAAATCAACACTGGAGTATTCAAACTCCGGGACAAGCTGAGGATATCTGGGGGTCCTGAGTAATGCTCACAACGCTCAGGGGGTTGATATAGGTAGCCCGAATACCTATATCTCCTAGATAACGTTACATTGCAATAATAATCTCATCCAGGTTATATAGCCGTTACTCAGCTTCACTTAACTCAATCCATAATATAAAGCAATTCACATGCTCCCAAAACATTGAATTAGATTTATTATTTCCTCTCAAGAGTAAGTAAATGTTGCTCAGTTATACATTCCTATCGATTATCCGCCGAGCCTAGTCATTGCATCATGACTATTGGCCTAAGCGTCTACACTAACCTATCATTGCATCATGATAAGTTACCGCTCCTCGAACCGGATTTAACGGTGAAAACACAAGCAATTCAAGCAATACTTAAGTCATTTAGAACTTATATCAAATTTAAGTATGCCTATCCTAACAAGCATACAAGCAAGTTACTGCGTACCTGTATTAGCTTGGGAATTAATGGGGGTGGCCAAGCGAGGATCAATAACTGTTCAACAAGAATTATCACAATTTACACTTAGTTTAAACTCATTTCAACTAATCTCATACATAACCATACAAATACATTCAAATAAGTTATCACAAGATCCTAAAACAAGTAAAGATAATCAATAATTTATTAAATCATACAAATATCCTTAAATCATGCTTAATTATATTACTCGATCATCATTACATATCATATATCATTAATTTATTTCATTTTAACTCAAAAAGATTCATTTCATAAGTTGAAACACATTTAGTAAACCAATATAAGCTTTTAACATTGTTTTGGAAAGAGTAGCATCGGGAAAGAATCAAAATTTAAGCATTTTTAAGTTTAAAATTTGTGAAAACTTAAAACATAAAAGTTGTATATCTCTTTTCTATCTTTCGAACGCAACTTGAATCACCTCAATCGGAGGTCGGGTGAAAAAGTTATGGCTAATTTACAAGACAGCATCGCAACAGGGGAAGAAAATCCGCGAGCGCTACACCCTTGGCAACGAGGTGTTTGGAGGCCGTTTCAACTCAGGGGAAATGAAATTTTTGATCCGAGAGCACTACCCTTGGCAACGGGTGTTTTGACAGGTGTAGTGATAGTTATACGAAATTTTTCAAACTTTAACACTTTAACTTGAAAAAAAACAACTTTTCTCAACTCCTAACATATCCTAAACCTTACGCAAACTTCATACAACACTTCAAACACTTCTAATACTTATCATACTTCAAACTCCAAATCCACACTTCAACTACCCAAATTATCTTCTTCCCAAATTCAACAACACCCATACTTCTTGCTACACATAAAACATATACTATAAGTTCCTGTATCCTTAATATACTACTTAAACTACCATTAACATATAGAACACATCATTTCTCATATTTAGCATAAGCACCCTATTATCAAGAAATCACATATATGCATAAGATTAAGACATGAAAGACAACTCACCAATAGAACTTTAGGCTTTAGTTTAATGGTCCTCTAGCAATCTTTTGGTGGTAAAAGTGATGGAAAATGAAGGGCTTAATCTTATACCACCTTGGAGGAGCTTTTGAGAGGGTTAAGAGGTGTTTTGAAGCTTGGAGAAATGGTTTGGCTAAGGTCTGAAATTTTGCCCGAAAATTTAAGTTTGAAGAGTAGATATTATCTACTTGTTTGACTTTTAAGGCATTTGTAATTAAGGCAAATAATGACTTAACCTTTTGTTACTTAATGACATTGTCTTAAGGCCTTAATGAGTGTTTAATAGCTTTATTTATTTATTTATTTTTTTTCTTGCCTAAAAATTATGCTACATAAGGACTTAGGTACATGCATTCCTCCACTTAATTCAACACATTCAAATCATAAATTACACATATGAATACAATTAAAATTTTATGAACTAAATATTTAATAAATTCTAGAATATTTCAATATTTTAACATAATAATAAAACACATAATTCATCATGAAAAAAAAAACATATTCAATACATATCAAAAGTATGTATAAATTTATTAACACACATATATAAATTGGGAATTTCATGGTTTTTCAAAATCTATCTTAAATTCGCGATAAAATCAGATTGGAGGAAATTCCAACTTAAAATGGCCATAACTTGCTTATTTTAACTTGGAATTTTGTATACTATATATCCATTTCTACCTATTCGAAAAGATCTATCTATTTCTAAAGCTATTTTCATCAATTAAGTCGTTTGAGTTTCGAAATAGTGATGATCAGATTCACCACGAATTTTCACAAAACATGTATTCCTTCTTTTTACAAAAGCTCATATCAAAGAGATAAAATATTATAATAGTTTGTAAAACCTTTGAAATATATTTACATATATTGTTGACTCATATCAAATGTATGAAATTAATGAAGTTGTCTCAAACCATGAATTTTTGGTAAAAGTAAAGTCTTCTAAAGAAAAAGTGAAATTTTGAAAATTCCTCTTATTTTGCTAGAGAATATCTCAAAGTATTTTAAATGTAGTCTTTTTAAATTTCCAAAGAATGATTTTTTATTTTTTAAGCTTAGTTTTTAATACTTTTTGAAAGTAATAACAATTTTTATTTATAGAAATAATTTCCTTATTTCTTAAAATCATTCTATTTTTATGAAAGGAATTTCTTGGTGTTTGTCAAAATAGTATTGATGAAAAAGTAAAGTTTAGTAAAACTTTTGTTTACTTAAGAATTTCTTTCCATGTTATGTATGTATCGCAAAAATTCCTATGAACTCCTTTAGATTTCTTAGAAAAGTTTGTTAAGATAAATTCCTAAGTTTTTACGAAAAATTACTTCCTACTTTTATTTTTTAGAGAAAAATTTCTATTTTAAGCAAACTTTTCCTCTTTATCTTGTTGAGACAAAATCAATATGTTCATACATGATTATGAATATGAATCATAAAATTATGAAAATATAAGAAAGACATAATAATTAAAGAAATAAGCTAGTAAAGAATATATCAAGTATTGAAACCTTAGTTTCATCAAGGTATCCCGGGACTAAGAATGGACTAGTCCTAAAAGAAAAATAAGGAAATCGTTTTGACTTGATGAGGATAAGTCTATGACTAGAAAAACTAGTCTTAAAACAACATGAAAGTAAATAAATTTCAAGGTAATAAATAAATTGCAACGAAAGTAAATAAATTACATAACAAAGGAGCTTATATGCTCTAAAAGATATATATAGCTACATAGATATATTTAGTTAAATATATATATGAAAGCAATATAAAAGAAATTAGATTCATGAACAAAAATAAAATATGAACTTATTGTTGCTTTATTTAACCTTTATGGTTTAGAAAACATACACTAAGCTCATACTAAGTAAATGAACATAAGGGAAACTCTAAAGAAGAACTACCTATCAAGAAAAATTTTGCGAGAACTTTGAGAGAGAACTCTTGTAGAATTTTGAGAGAGTAATTTTAGTATATAGAAGGTGTGAAGGAAGTGGAAGGAAAATGGGGTATTTATAGGAAAATGTTGGAGGGAAATTGTGTTAATTAAATAAATGAAAATTGAAACAAATTGAGGAGGGGGAGGGCATGGTTGGCTACTTTGAGTGTAAGAGAGGGAGAGAAATTTTTTTTTTGTATTTTTGTTAATGAAAGTAAGATATGAAAGATGTGAAGTTGTATTGGAAATGAAAATTGTAAGAAAATAGAGGTATGGTTTGTATGAATAGGTTGTAAGAAAAGTAGAGATAGATAAATAGTGTAGAATAGTAATAAATAGAGTAATGTAAAGTAGACATGTCAATTTAAGTACCAGAAGTAAGAAAATACGCATATAATTGTGATATATGATATTTTTAGTTATCGAAAAATTATGAAACTGATTTTTGAAAACCTTATATTTTTACAAATCTAACGGTATATTCGGAATATTTTACTAATCTGAGCCTCTGGACAAGCTTTTCAAAATTGTGTCCGTTCGTGCTCAAAACGAATCTCGATTTAACTAATCTGATACTTTTAAGCTTTCTTAGGTTATTACGAACTTCTACATACTAATCTGTTACTTACTTTCTTAGGTTGCTTAAACGGAAATGCTAGACTTGAATAGTTACGTCTGACTAGGGTTTTGTTGACTTAGGATTCTGGTTGATTTTCTAATTAGGGTTTAAGCTTAAATTGATCACAAAACTTTGGAGGTTTACAATTGAGGACTGAAAACAAAGGCCAAACAAATACATATAATTTTTCCTTGGTGCATCGTGGAGATCAAAACAAAAAAATATACATGACCATCCTATTAGGTACGTGATTTCAACCCTAAAACAGCAGCAAATACAAAATAAAAATCGACAAAACTCAAGCATAAAACAAAGCTTAGGAAATCAACAAAAGAAGGATAAAAACCAACCCAAGAACGAAGCCCAAAACACCTATATCTGGCTTCTACAAGGTAAAATCGAAAAACTTTAGTTACACCATTTTAGTTTCTAAAATCAAGGATTATGTGCATGCTATTATGTTATTATTATTGTTATGTTATTTACTAAATAATACAAGTATTTTATTATTATTATTATTTATTATTATTTTATTAATATTACTACTATAAAATCTTATTATTAATTGATATTATCATTAAAATTATTATCAATATTATTCTTATTATTATGATTATATTGTTTTTAATGTTGTTAATGCTATTATCGGTAATTTATTATTATTACTACTACTATTATCAATAATGATATGATTATTTTATTATTATTATTATTATTATTAATCAGATTATCATCATCATCATCATCATTACCAATGTTAGTATTAGTAATATTGTTAATGATACTATTATTATGATGATTGTTATTATTAATACCAATTATTGTTATATTATCACTAATGAATGTCATTATCATTATAATCAAAATATTTATTAATGATACTACCACTATTATGATTATTACTAGTATCATTATTACTATGATATGTACTATTATTATTGTTATCTTTAAGATTACTATTTTAATATAGTTATTATGAAAAATAATATTCGTATTACTAGCAACTTACCTTATAATTAGCATTATTATTATTGCAAATATTATTATCATTATTATTTATGTACCTTGTAAATGAAAATAAAGTATAATAATTGTAAAATACATATTTTATAACTAAGAATGGAAATTTAAATAAGCTAAGTTTTTGAGTAATGTGATACCTATACATAACAAGAAAATTATATAAAGTATATGAAAAGAAACACGACGACACTAAACAATAGTAAATAAATACAAATTATATAATGGGTTAGATAAGGAACAATATAAAATATTAATAATAATTTATAAAAATATAAACCTACTAAATATGAATTTTTCAAATACCCAGTAGATATATATAAATACCTAACAAGAATAGGACAAGCAAATGAAAATAAATTATATAAATAGGACTAATATATCTTAAATGAAATATTTTACTGAGTAAAATCATATTAGATTGATTAAGCTAATTAAAATTATTTAGTAATTGAATTAGGTAATTAGTTTCAATCAACTCTGCTTAGATTAATATACAAAGTAAAACCATAAAAAGAAAGGAATACGTAATTTCTAAAATACATCTAATTTAAAATTAGTGTAAATTATCGTATAAGTTATACCATAATTAATATGGTGAATATGTTGTTTTATCCTATTTTCGAAACTAATAAAAGGATAGATTGGTTAATAATAAAATTAGATAACCATTACAAATAGGAAGACCTCTCTTATAAATTTCATAACCTTGATCATAAGAAAAAAAAAAAATATATATATATATATATATAACATTGCTAGTTAAATAAGTAAAGAATATACCAGAATTGATAACTAGGGCCTGAAAGAATACTTTCAATACCTTTATATAAATAACAAAATAATATATATATGTTATTTCATTTCATAGGAAAAATATATCAGTTCTTGGATTCTAGTAGCATATTCTGATAGTTTAGTGAGGACCATAGGTAAGTAACTTTGACCTTATCATACTATTTGTGCTTGTAGTATAGCTGCATTTAAAGTAATAATATATATCAAACTAATATGCATGTGGGGTTTGGGTATACTACATGATGTTTGGTGTATATTTGATTACCAAAATTATCCTATTATAAGTGATAAGTTTTTGTATGATAATTACTGTATGAAGCATGCTAAAATTGTCTGTGAATTGTATGATCACCTCAAACCCAACTAAAAACTTTTGACACCACAAAAGAAAATGATCACACATTACACGATTTGCATAAACAGTATTTGAGCAAGTAGCGGCCTATTACGTTTTAGTATTTCGACCCTTTGATAATGCTTAGTTGACCTAGGCTAAAAGCTATTAGATCAACGCAAGGTTACCTTTGAGCTGTCGATACTATAGGAACTAAATGGTAAACGAAGGACACCGCTTATGATATCACTATGAAAGGACTAACACTTAGTGGAGTTTCTAAGGCTAAAAACAAGAAATGAGAGATTTAAGATATGGTTAATTTAAAGAGATAATTAAAGTGAGTATTGCTTTATTCCTATATGCTTAGTCTCTCCTGGGTAGGTGGGCCATAGCATTGTGATCCTATAACCCCGATGAGAGGGTGTAAATCTCCATCGTGCTTTGGATTCTAGATCATCCAAGCTTGTAATGTGCATATGATTGATTGTTATATTGCATATGATTGGTAATTATACTTGTTTGTTATTGTTTGATGTGTGGTTTGGTAAGGTTATCTCACTGAGCCCGTGGTTCGCTCACCCCAACAGTTTTTGTGCAGGATTAATACTAACTGAGATTGGGATAGGAATGTGTGAAGAGAGTTTCTCTAATAAATTCTATTGAAGATAGAAATATAGGATATGGTAAACTTAGAATGTAAATTAGGTTATTTTTATAATAATTAAAATTTGTAAGTTGTAAGTTTGAAACCCATTTTCATTATTTGGTAGGGGATACCGATTCTCTACGGTCTTGGTAGAGAGTAGACAATCGGATTCCATAGTTGAAATCCAGTAATATAATATATCATTTATATGATAGACATTGATAAATAAATAGAGTCTTGTATAATCTGACTTACAAGATGGCTCTCATATTACGGATGCACATGTGGTATGATGGCTTTAGATTAATCCTATTAGGCCCCCTTTTGAGGCATGATAGCTTGCATCCTTGAATTTTTGAATATTCGACTATCTTAATTGAATTCAATTCTCAGCTTCCCAGATGGCTTCCTCAAGAGAATTTTTCTTCTATAATCACTCTAACATGTCAGATTTTCGTATTACCGAAACATAGACCTTGGTTGTTCCTAATGGTGAAGTCATACTATAGGCCAAATCTCCATTTTTCTAAAAATCTTAAAGGTCCAATGTGTCTTGGGTTTCCGTGGGTTCGTACTTGATGTATGCTCTTTATGAATTTTGTCTTCCAAGTACACACAATCATCAATGTCAAACTCGATGATTCGTCGTTTCCATATCACCCAATTCTCTTGGTATGGGCTTCTTTTAATCTTAGTTTAATAACTTAGAGTTTACTTATTTCTTCTTACATGGGTTTTGGTCCAAAAATCAATTTCTCTATATTATTTCAGACAATGGTGATCTATACTTTTGTCCATATAATGCTTCATGAGCTTCACTCGAAACTGTAAGCTTTTCCTAAAATCTCCTTTTTCACATAGTCTTTCCTTTTTTCTTATCTTCTTCGTCAAAATCTAAACTCTTCCCTTTCTGAACTTTTATCTTTTGGGATTGCTTTATCATAACGTTGAGCTTCCTTGATTCTCCCTAGCAAAATTGGTTTCATAACTGAAGTTGAAATTTCCACTTCTACATCTTGCCCAATGAATGCTTAGTTCCTTAAACTCTTTGGTCAATTCCTTCTGGTTTGTGAGCAAAGTGGTGACTTTGTCATGATTCCTTCAACTTATAGCGTCGACGCCAACATTTATTCTTCCGGGTTGATAATTGATACCAAGATCATAATCGTTTGCAAACTCTAGCCATCATTCTCATTGCTTGTTTAACTTCTTTTGAGTGAACAATTCTATGAGACTTTTGCACTCGATGTAGACCTCGCATCCGGTCTATGAGAACTTCCTGCTCTTTTAAGTTCTCTGAGTCGACGGCTTGACTATTTTGGAAAAATCTTGTATGAATCTTCCAATAATAGTCTACTAGTGTTGGTCCCGAAAAGATAACCAAGGGGGGGGGGGGGGGGGGGGGGGGGGGGGGAGTGAATTGGTTATAAAACTTATTTTTCAAAATTTAAACAAATTCCACTACTTGGTTATAATGGATTTAAAACTTACTTGAAAAATTATTGAAACAATAATCTAAACAAATTAAAGCTTTATGAAAAATTCGGATCAAAATTAAGACAACTCTTTCAAACTATAAACTTTCTGCCTAACTCTCTGAGTAAGAAAAATGTTAACAATTTACTCTCTGATTAACCTTCTGAGTAAATAACTTATATATAATGAACTTTCTGATTGACCTTCTGAGCAAACAAAACATAAACAATCAATACTCAAAATAAAAAGAGATAAGGAGAAGAGATTGCAAATCGATGTATAGAGGTTCCGCCTTGTGCGTCAATCCTCTCTTCCAGCTCCAAGCCAGGGTTCCAGTACTCCTCACCGGTGTGTTCCACTATCCAATCAAGTCAATGAAGTTACAAGAGTATTTGCCAATTTTTGCTACAATTCACTTAGCTTGATTCTCACACACAATCAATCAACTAAGTCTACTTGTAACTCTCAACTCACAAAGAGTAAAAACAAATCAAGAGGAATAAAAATTTGAGTTTCCTCAATTTTTCGCACAGTGAATAGTAAAGAAAAAATGACAGTTTTTGAACTCTTGAACTTTCTGAGTTTTTTTTTTTTTTTTCGTGTTGTTTCTGAGTTGTTCTCCAGTAGAGTTCTATCTTCTGCCTCATTCCTTTTTCTTTTTTTATTTCAAATTGCTGCAATGGTTAGAAGAATAATTGGATTAATTCGTCCAGTTTCTTACGCGTAGGAATAGTTCTTCATCTCCGTGAAATCTGCTCCCAATTATCTTCGTTTGACTCAATTTGAATTTGAATATTTGAATTCATCTTCATAATATAACTTCTGATAATATCTTGCAACTGATAAGATTATCTACAAACTGAAAAATCGGATTCAATCTGGATTGTGTTGATCCACTGCACGTTATCACTGTTCATGCTCATCTTCAAACTTCACGTGAACTGATTTGGACACAATCCACAAATTTCTATCCTTGTAAATTCTTCAAACAAACTTTCTCCTTAAAATAATTATTACTTTCGATAAGACAAAAATCAGTTTGAGTTTGTCGGATTGAGTTTGAATCTTCTTCAATAATATTTTCGTGTTCCTTAAATCAAATTGAAAATCTAGAAAAAAAACCCTGTGGATTTAATCCAACTTTGTGGAACACATTGAGTATAATACCCAATTTATACTCAACATTTGGAGCTAGGTCTTAATAAAAATTACGTTTGAAAAACACTTAATTTTGTGTAGTTCATGTTCCTTTTGGAGTATTAAATTCAACACTGCATGTCTTATATACACCTTCTGAGTTATGATTTTGCTTAAAATAAAATTATTTATCCTTCTGATAAACTTTATGATTCTCTATTACTAAAAACCATTGCTGCACATTTCAACAAATTATTTTAGAAACATTTAACTCTTTTTGTTATCATCAAAATCATCTCTTGAGAGAAATCAACAACTAGACTCAAGAAATTCCTTGCTTCCATCACTATCTTTGGTGGTCTCTATTCTACTACTGCTTGTATCTTCTTGGGTCTATCGAGATGCCTTTCCTTTGCTACTACATGATTTAAGAAAGAAATTCAATCTAACCAAAAGTTATACTAAACAATTCGTTCATGCAACTTATGTTCACTTAACATTTATAGTATCATCTGTAGATGTTCCTTATGTTACTCGAGTGTCTTTGAGTATATGAGTGTATTGTCTATAAACACAAGAACACACTCATCTAACAAGGCTTATATACTTGGTCCATCAATTCCCTAAGAGCAACAGATGTATTTGTCAAACTAAAACTCGTACTTTCCTTAACGAGTTTGAAAATCAACCTTTGGTACGCCTTTCGACTTTACTCTTAATTATTGGTGCTAGGTTCTTGGATAAATGCCGAAAGGATTTCTTGTTCCTTGCATCTAATCGAAAAGATCCTTGATTTAAGACAAAAGGGTACTCGTTCTTGACCTTATTAGGTTATTGGTGGTGGATTCATAACTTCACCGATCACTTCCTCTTATCAAACTAAACTGGTGCTCCTTATGACATTATACTTGGATGAACGAACCTTTAATCCAAGAGTTCATATAGTTACTTGCTGAGTTTCTTTAACTCTACCAGTACCATGCGATATGGAGCTTTAGACTTGGTTCGGTATTTGGTACGAAGTTAACTTCAAAATTGATCTTCCACTTTCAGTCTTTTACTTTGATCATCCATGTGTTGACTTGTCGGTTTATCTCTTCTGTGTCCTCCTTCTTTGAATATTAACTTAAGCGAACTTAGCCTTTGATCCCTTACAATGGCATATTTCTTTGTAAACTCTGCATCTTTTTCATCTATATCCTTAGGGTTCGCCTTCTTCCCTTGACATTCCATCATAATGCTGGCACATTTCAACCAACTCATACAAAAGGTCTCATCGTACTTACTCTTCTCCACAAGATTAGATTACTTGACACAAGGTGTTCTAAGATCTATAAGGGATATTCCTTTATCATTTCTCGGATGGTTACCACTTGTGGGTATCTTTACTCTGAAGCTATTAGAGTGGTCATATGGGTAAACTAGTCTTCTTAACAAAATTAGGGGTGACAAACGAATGTGTGGCTTTTATATCAAACAGGACATATGCAGTCTTGAAAGATACATGCACTAATTACTAACTAGGTCGGTTATGGCATACTACACTTATCTAAAGCTTTAGGCTACAGAGATATCGGGATTCTATTACTATGGATTTGATCATATATAAAGATACTACAAACAAGCAAAAAGATAGCTTAAGGTTAAGGCTAACCTGCAACTAGATCGTTGTTGTAGCTTTCATCTTCCTCTAGGGCATCAAACTGCATCCTTCCTCCTTACTAATTCCCTCACACATCCATTGACTTTCCATGTTGTAAATCCAAAATTCGGGTATTAAGGTTTTAGATGAATTCCTGCTTCCATTTCCATTTGTGATCTTCAATGGAGCTAGTCTTCTAGAGAATCCGATTTGAACTTTCTTCTTTTGCGAACATTCCTTGGCAAAATACCCTACTTGTTTACACTCATAGTAGGTGTTACTTGACCTCTTCGGATATCCTGCCATTCTGTGGTTTGGGTCTCCACAAAAGTGACACTTTCCTTTCAATTGTGGACACCTCTTGGGGTCATGCGTTCCGTTGCACTTCCAACAAAGGATAAATTTTCATGCAAAATTTCCATTGCTAGTGCCATTTTTGAAGTTGTTGAACAGCTTAATCCTCTTTTGCAGTTGACTAGAACTTGTTTCCTTTTGAAAGTTCCTTTTGAAAATAGGTGCATCCTTCTCGAATGTTTTCATTTTTCCCTTCTTGGCTCCCTCAACAATTCGAGCTCTTTCTATTAGCTTCCGATAAGATCTTATATCAAATCCTACTAACTTGACTCGTAAATCCTTGTCCAAACCATTCAGAAACACTTGCTTCTTCAATTCCTCACTGTACTTGTAAGAGTCAGGTGCATACAGGAGAAACATACTAAACTCAGTCTCATATTGTTCCATAATTCTACCTTCTTGAGAAATTTATAAGAAATCAGCACTGTATTACACTCGCAAATATCTAGTAGTTCTCCAAAAATTCTTGGTGAAACATTTCCCATGTAACTGGAGGTATCAGCTCTAGTTTCTTGGATTCCTACCAAACTCGAGCATTAAGACGAAGTATGTAGGTACCAAAGGTAATTCTTAAGGGTTGTGGCACTTCATAAACATCAAAAGACCTTTTGATATGTGCTAGCCAATCTTCAACCTCATCTAGCTTTCTAAAGGCTCCATCAAAGTATCGATTGCTTTTGATGAACTCCGATAAGAGGTTCCTATATGACATAAGGGGTGGCCATGTCAGTAAAGGCATGGTTTGGGGTTGTATTTCTCGGGGGGTACTTCTATAGATGCTTGTGGTGCAGGTTATGACGGAGCTGGTGCTGTTACTGAGTTGTTTTGTCTTAGAGCTTCCATTATCCGAATGAACTGATTAAAAATGGCTTGTAGATTTACTTGAGATTTAATGGTTGGGGGATTTTGAGGTGGTGCAGTAGGTTGATTTATCTCCTCTATGGGTTGATATGAGGCGCTTTGTTCTTGGTGTCTCTTCTTCTTCCATGACTATTTAGATTTTTTTAATTAAATGAGCTTAATGTTTTCTTTTAATAGTTTTATTAACTTTTAAGCTGACATTGTTAGAATTTATGGAAATTGAACTAACATGAATAATCACAAAGCCTGAAATAAGGAGTCATGAAATAATCAAGAGAAATGCAAAATCACTAAACTAAAATTCCAAAATTGATGGCTTCATTTAATTAGGAAATAGATAATGGGTTCAAGACCCTTACAACTGAAATAAAAAGATTGCAAAATGCAAGAAAAAACACTTCATAAAGAAGACACAACATAACACTTTTCCACAAACAAAGCTAAACTACACGACCTAATAGTCTAGGTCTTGATTACAAAATTTGCTATTGGATTCATGGGATGCTCATCTTTCCTTCTAGCTTCCTCCCTTCTTCCTTTCTTCCTCATTCTTCCTTCCTTTCCTTCTTTCGAACCTACGGGGATGGTGCATCACTGAGGTTATGGCTCGATGATCCTCTTTGCTTCTTGCCCATAAGCAGCTTTAAGTACCTTTCTATTGCCATTCTTCTTTCCCTCGTGAGCTCCCTTACTTGCTCAGGCATTCTGGTGCTGTCATCACTTTCAAGGGTCGTCACATGTTCTTGACTGGTTTCTTCTCCAGCAGCTTGATGGGGTGTAGATTCCCGTGACATGTTCCTACAGCCAACTAAATACTCATGTTTCACATACACATTTCTCCCAAGTCAAGGGTCTAGGGATTCAGTGTCAGATTCGATATTCATCATTGCTGGGAAATTTGTTGCATCTTCATTCATTAGGGGAGTGGTCACACGATTCATTATAGTCATCCGAGCTTGCCCTTCATCATTTTGTTGGTTGTTTTCATGATGAATGTTTTCTTCCTTGTTTTGTTCCTCCTTTACCCATGGTATAGTAGGGTCTTCTCCAACTGGTTCTTATTCTGGTTCCTCTTCCGAGTCTTCTTCTGGATCTTTTCTAGATCTTCTTCTTCTTCCTCCATTGTGGGTTCTTCGTTTTCAACTTCTCCCATGGCAACATTTCTAAGCCCTCGAATTTTTCGAAATGGTTTTGGAATACCAAATCGAAACCCTAAAGTCTAACCCAAGTTGAAACCGAACCTTAAACAATTTTGATCACAGGATTTCATAAGAGGATTTTCAAAAAAAAGAAAAAACATAAATAGAAAGTTCAATAATTGTTTAATTTGAAAACCTGAACATGAGAAAGACCACCTATCCAATTCCGGATATAAACCCCTCAAATTTCTAGGGTAAAGTTAGATTAAACCCTAACCCTAGTCAAACCGGAGTTTCAAAAGTCAACAAAGACCAAGACAATCAAGTAATTTCAACTCGGCAATCCCGCATTCTCAAACCCTAGAAAACGAAATTAAATTAATGGCTTAGAATAGTTTGTAATAATATAGGATAACATAAAAATATCAGATTTGCGAATTTCGAGTGTCCTTCGGACTCAAACGGGATCAGTTCTCGAAAAGCGTGTTCCGGAGCTCGGAATATTAAAAATATTCTAATAACACCAAAAGACTCATAATTAAACAAGGATTTCAAAAAATCAGTTTTAGAATTTTTCAGTAACTAAAATAACAGATATAGCTCATTTACGCGTATTTTTATTACTACCGGTATTTTATATGTTAGTCTACTATTCATAGTACTATTCCTACTATTCATTACTATTTCACTATCTCTACTTTTTCTTACACCTATTTCTTACTACCTACATACCTATTATCTTACTTTTTACATTACCAATACAATTTTATTCACATCAAACTTTACACTTTATTTTTTTTCTTTACAAAATATTACAAAACAAATAAAAATCATCTCTCTCTCTCTCATATAGGCGCCTGCCACCGTCTTCCTCCTCCATATTATTTTCTTTTCAATTTATTTTAATACATCAAAATTTCACTCAAAAATTCTATAAATACCCCCCTTCCTCCTTCATTCTTTCACACACTCATTTTACATAACAAAACTCTACCAAAATTGTCACGCCCCATAGGGTACCCTATACGTAACAGTCTGCCACATGCCATACAAGATTCTCGAATTTCCTCCTTAGTCCTTCGAGGGTCTTGTATGGATGTAAAGCGTACCTTTACGATAATAGAATACAAGTCCGAATGGAGATAAAAGCTTAAGTTGGCATACATTAGCAGTAGGATATAACTCATGATGCATAAATAAATATTACATTTACTAAGGGGCATTCCCTTGCAAAAGAATATTTAGTGGCCTTTACAGTCATCCAAAGTCTTAAAAGTTTCCTATGGAAGTCTAAATAGTAATTTCAACTTCTAAGGGAAACTCCTAGCTCTTGTACCTGTGCGGTTGGATGACACTGTCTAAGCCATATATTCGGTCGCTACAAAACGAAGAAACTATAGGGACGTAAGCTAACTAGCTTAGTGAGTGAAATCTCCTACAACAACATTCATGCACAACAATTCAAACAAGTGATTATACAAGCAAGTGAATGTACCAATCATGAGAACAACATACATATGACTATCCGGAAATCATATGTGGATGGACTTGTGCCTCATCCTCGGGTTAGCAGATTAACGAATATGGGTACTCTTTTATGCGTTATGGTTCGGGTAACCAACAATTTTCGTTTCTAGATCACGATTAACCAACAATTAATCTCATTTATGGATAACGATTAACCAACCCATGCTATGCTCCTTCCCATTATGATATGCATATGTCTGAATTTGGATATATTAGTCCGAATAGTTGATTAAGTCATTTTATTCAGGCGATCAAGCAATTTTCTCAAAAATACATCCTAACCAACTAACGCAGTCAGAAATTATCTCCGGTTTCGATTATTCTTATTTTTAGTTTCACATCATCATCATCAACATACAATTTCCCATTATTCCCATCTCATACATATTCATTTCACTTGGCCTACATTCTAGTGCACTAATTTATCAAGCACATACAATAAATGAATTGGGAAGAGAAACTCACTCCGCCATTGGTTCGCCGGTCTTCTAAGTAGTAGTAATCCGGTGGTAAAGACTCGACGTCCTCGGGTTCGCATAATCACAAAAAAGAAATACCTTAATAAGTACTCTACCATCTAAATATACCAAAACTCTAAGTTAACTTAGTGAAATCGAAATTCATGTCATTCCAAAGCTCCGATTTTAAAATGCCAACTTGGTCGTTTTTAACTTGGAATTTCGTAATTTTATATCGATTTCTATCTACTTCGAAAGAGATTTCTAAATATGATGTTTAAATCAAGTTTTGAAAATATTTAAGTCTCGAAATGAAGGATCCGTTCTGGTCAGTGGATATGTTATACCTAAAATGTGATTTCGTAAATGTTCTTGAAGTTTCCAAATGTAGAATTTAAATAAATGCCATGGTAATGAATTTCTCTATCATGAATGTCATGATATAAACTCTTATGTGTCCTAAGTTCTCATATATTTAGATTAAAAGAATTTAGATAACTTTATCTTAGGAAACCATTTCATGCCATTGGTTAACTAATAAATTTGCTACACTTGGTCACACTTATTGTTCTAAGGATTTTTCTTAGGAAAATTCCATTTACTCTAAGAAAAAAATTGACCCTTACATTAACTGTATCCTAAGGCCTTATTTCTCTAATTAAATCTTCATTTGTAAGCTTATAAGTGAGTCTTATACTAGGGCGGGTCCAAAAATCCGAATTTTTGCAAAACTCAGTCTTAAGTGGATTCTTTAAGAAAATGTTTTTTAATTAGAACTTTAGGTATTTATTTTATCTATACCCTAAGGACTTTATTTATTTAAGAAAATACCCTATCTGAGGTTGGGAAATCTAGTGTTTTCTAACCATCTATTGATTATTATGAATTTTTGCTTACAAGACTTTCAATCAAAATTCTATTTGAACTTCATCTCTGTTTTTAATATTTTCTTTGTATAAACTCATTTAAACTCTGAAAATTATCATCAACATCATCTATCAACCTATAGGCTTTCATTTTTTGTAAAAATACATATTTGAAGTTGATACAAGGGTTTTTAAGCTAGGTTTTCATGTTATTCGAATTTACCTATATCATTTCTTGAAAAGAGTTTTCCTTTTTGGTTTCATTACTCATCTACCATTATCTATATACTAGCAAGATTATTTATCAAGACAAAATGTCTTGAGACCATTAATGCACAAAACTCAAAATAGAGATGAGATCTTAAATGCTACATGAAATATGAATGTAAAATGATAGATTTACTATCTTAATGCTTAAATAGGTTTTGAAAACATAAAAATATTTTTATGAATGATCTTTTGTTCAAAACGACTTTTAGTGGATGATCATGAATCTCATCGCATGAAAGCGATGTTTAAATGCAAGATCTACTTTGTGATGGTTTGATATTCTTGTATTATTAATATTTCCTTGTCCCTAGCAAGAGCTCATGAAGTTCTTTAATGGAAAACTCAAGAATATCCTTGCCATTACAAGGATCTAAGGTTAAAAGAAGCAAAGTCTTTTACTTAAGGTAAAAATAGAAGACAAAAGGAAGAAAAAAAATTTGTGTTGTGTGTGTGTGAATGGAGCATGAAGCTCACGGCAAAGTGGAGAGGGGAGGAGAGAAAAGAGCCTTTTCCCTTTTAGGAATTTTTGAAATGAGAAGAATGAGAGAGAGAGAGAGAAAAAGTGGTTTATTATAGTGTAAATTAGTTTAAAGGAGATAAAAATAAATAAAAAAATTTGCACAATGAG
>JAMXBD010005255.1:0-20304 GCA_024138025.1 Combretum micranthum
GTAAGATCCTCAAAATTTTCCTAAAAAGATAATAATCTTCCATTTTCTTTCAAAGAGAGTTAGTTCATTTGTCACAGCATAAAACGATTAAATGCATCCTTAATTTTCTCATCAGGTTTAATTTTAAATAACTCATATTGTTGCAATAAAGCATTAATTTTGTTTCCACAATCGTATGGTTCCTTCATATGTGTTAGACAAAGTATCACAAATTTCTTTTGCTGTTTCACAAGAGGAAATTAAATACAATTCAGATGGAGCTATTGTACTGAGTAAGAGATTCTTAGCCTAATCATTCTTCTCTATAAGCTTTAGCTCAACATTTGTAAATCCACCATCATCAGTTATTGTTACTTGACTATCTCTAAATGCAATTACCTACCATCAAGCATAGTCATTAGCCTTTATATAAGTGGGCATGCACATCTTCCAATATATATAATTTGTGCCATCAAAATTTAGAGCTCGATTGATTGCAATGTTATGTTCAACCATCATAAATGGATCACTCAATAAAGCAAAAGAGAACCGCTCTGATACCAATTGTTGGTCCCAAAAGAATAACCAAGAGGGGGTGAATTGGTTATTTGATAAAAATTTATTCTTTTTCAAAATTCAACCAAAGTCACACAACTTGGTTAATCAAATTACAATAGCTTATAATCTTTACTTGTAAACAATCAAAATTGATCACAAATAATATCAATTATAATTCGGATAAAATTAAGTTCACTTAAATTCTCAAAGAGTTAATAAATTGTTTAAAAGTTAGACTACTAGTTACTCTCTGACTTAGTCGCTAAGTTTAATATGCAGCTAAAATAAATAAGTAAAAAATCATGAAATTAAAAAGATAAAGAAAGAGAAGAGTGCAAAATCGATTTATAGAGGTTTCGCCGTAAGCGTCAGTCCTTTCTTCTAGCTCCAAGCTAGGGACCCGGTATTCCACACCGGTAGGTTCCACTATATCCAATCAAGAAATGGGAGTACACACTTACGGCTCATTCACTTCTCTGAATGAATAAGATTGTAATGCGATTCCTATTACAAAGGAATAGAATAGAGCGGTAATAGGATTTTTCTTTTTTATTTTTTTATTTAAATGGTGGTATTTGAAAAAAAAAAAAAAATTCTAGCATTGAATTGCTATTCATAAGTTTGAATAAAGAATAACTATTCAATGTTTTGTGAAATAGGAATTCATCATAGAATCACTATTCAATGAATTAAATGTCGTAATAGCTATTCGTAAGGAATAAGGTTGTAGTGGAATTGCAATTACAGCGAAGTGAACGGGTAGTTATCTAAATACAATGGACTTCAATCATTTTGCTCAACTTATCTAGTTTCACTTAAAGTATTTACTGATCTATAGAGAAAGAAATGTCACTTCCACTCCTTAACAATCTCTCACAAATAATCAATACCAAATGAGGAAAAAGTATAAAGTATCCTCAAGATTTTAGTACAATGATGACTATACAAAGTAATAGTATTTTGCTCAAGTAAGTTGAGGAAATTCACAGACTTAGAGAACTTGTTCTTTTTTATGTGTGTCTTCTTTATTTGAACCTCTATTTGTTTTATATTCTCCACTTCCAATGGCTAGGAAAGGATAGACTTTTGTTCATGATATTTCTCTTTGTTGTTAATAACGTCTGTTGAACTATTTTAAATCTTCTAACTAATAAGATAGAATTGAATGTTGAGACTTTTGCTTCTGATGTGATCTGTTTATTTGAAGTTCACAACAGAAACAAAAATAAATCTAGTTGTATTTTATCCTAGATTTCCATGCTTCAAAATCTGGAGGTAATATGCTATTTGAATTCTTCTTTCAGCTGAAAAGAATCATAACCAAATGATGTTTATCTGTTCTTTTATCAAATCTGTTTATATCTTCAATAGATAAGATAAAGTTGAACATTGATGAAGATCTTGATCCTATTTTTGTGTGCTTGAGCATTGTTAGCGATATCTTAAAGATAAACATCCTCTGACAGTGTTTAATCTTGAAACAAATTTGCATTCCTGTATCTTGTTGTCCTTAAACCTCTCGTGATTTTGAATTCCTTGGTTTTGTTGAAACACAATCATAATATCTTCTATTTAGATAACTTAATTAGATCAACTTCTTATCACAAGTCTGAGTCAAATTTTAGACATCCTAAAAAACTTGAACTTGAACATAAGAACTTAAACTTGCTGTTGAAACTTAAAACTTTAATCCTTTGTAAACTTGAACCTCCTAGATATTTGAACCAACTTTGTGGAACATATTTGAATGTATTACCCAAACAAATTCAATTTTGGAGTTGGGTCTTCAAATCCATAAAGAATTCTTAGAAAATTTGATCTTTATAGTGTTGTATGTAAATCCGTAATTTTTGTTCGTGTTGCTGATTTACTTTCTGAAATATCTTCAGAGTATTGTTGTTTACTTGATATTCATCATGTCTACCTTCTGAGTTACCTTTTGAGTATTCCTTTGTTCTTGAAAAACTTTACAAACACTTTCTGAATTACTTTTTGAGTTACATCTCTTTTGAAAAAACAATTTTCATAAACTTTGATACTTGCACAAAACTTTCATCATATTTAATAAATTAAGCACTGCATACTTAATAATATTTGTTAGTAATCACTTAATCATTTTTGTTATCATCAAAACAAATATTGAGAGAACCCAACAGATAAGAATAGATACTCGCCACAATCACAGAATGATTGATAAGAGAAAATTTGAGAGAACTCTAAAAAACAGCTTTTCAAAATGTTAAAAGCTATTTAGGTCTCATTACAATAGGGTATATATAGTATTACCCAACAAACAATAAAAGAAAAATTTGAAATAATTAAAAATCTATGTTCTTGAATGAAGGCCGGCCAGGTAGGCCACCGGCCTAAGGACCAACGCCGTCGGCTTTGGGAAAGAAGGCCTGGTGATGATCCAAGGATTGCATGCTGTCAATCAAGCCCGTGATGAGTTAAACGCCGCCGGCTTTGAAAAGAAGGCTAGGTGACATAAAGTATAAAAAAGGCCAACTTTCAAACGCTTGATCCATTTGCTTCATTTGTTGCATTTTTCTGGGAGTGTGGAACACATTTGATCAATCGTAAATTGATCCTCATCATGCATCCTCTGTAATTCTTTCTTCAACACTAGTGGATTCACCCTTTCCTTTGCCCATGATTTTTCTCACAAGGGTTTCCACGTAAAATCTTGTGTGTTCTTTAATTTTTTTTTTTTTTTTTTGCCATTGTTTGTTTTATTTAGATCATAACAAGAAGTATATCCATTATGATCTTTAGGGGCCGTCTAGAGTACCTTCAAGTGGAGGTACTATCTACATGCTGACAATTATAGATGATTTCTCCAGAAGAGTTTGGGTATTTTTCTTAGAGTAGAAGAGTGATTTTTTACCCATATTTAAAGAGTGAAAGACAATGATTGAGAAACAAAATAGGAAGCAGGTAAAGCATCTTCGCACTAATAATGGTCTTCTAATGGTTTGATACACCTCAACAAAACGGGGTAACAGAACGGATGAACAGAACTATTATGGAGAAAGTCAAGTGCAGGCTTTTTAATGCTTAGTTACTGAAATCGTTCTGGGTTGAAGTAGCCTTTACAACATGTTATTTGATTAATAGGTCTCCATCTATAGCTATTGAGAAGAAGACTCCACTAGAGGTATGGTTTAGTACTCCTACTGATTATTTTGAGTTTAAAATTTTTTTTTGTCCTACGTATGCTCATGTAGATAATGGGAAGTTTGAGCCAAGATCTCTGGAGTGCATATTCCTTGGATTTAAACCTGGTGTCAAGGAATATAAATTGTGGTGTCTTGATTTAAAGAAAGTCATTCTCAGTAGAGATATCGTCTTTGATGAGACAATGATCTTATCTAACTTTTCTTCTAACACTTCATCTGATAAAGTATAGCAGAAATCAAGCTGCATGCGGAGTTTCAGATTGATTTAGGTTATTGATGAGCCAAAATGCTTTGATACCAAAATATGATATGCCTAAAAGCTCTGATTGTCACACCCCGCCCCCGCAGGCGACGGCGATACGATGCCAGGGTAGGCAAACCCACCACTGGCCCCTAGTGATAATGGCCAACACCACCATTGCATCATGGTGACTCCAACCAATGCATGCCTCTCAGGATACCACAGACACTATAGGTATTGTTACCCTTAGGCAGAATTGAACCCAGTCTGCAAACTCTAGGATTCAAACCCCAGACCTAAGGGTTCAACTCTGCCTAAGGGTAACAATACCTATAGTGCCCGTGGTACCCTGAGGGGCATGCGTTGGTTGGGGTCACCATGATGCAATGGTGGTGTCGGCCATTATCACTAGAGGGCCAGTGGTGGGTTTGCCTACCTTGGCATCGCATCGCCGTCGCCTGCAGGGGCGGGGTGTGACACTGATACTTAAATATGATTTGCCTGACTACATTAGATGCTTTCAATTTTAATTAGAATAATTTTTTTTTTAGTTTTTTTATTTATTTATGATGAAAAGAAAATGATATGAACGGTGTTGACAATGGATATTACAAATCGAAATCAACCCGAACTACACTCCCTATCTTGGTATGACACACAAGCAAGAACGAATGGTTTGTTCATCACAATCTAAAGGATTGATAAGAACGGCAGGATCTCGCCACAATCAACAAGATGATTGATAAGAGAAAACTTGAGAAAAACTTTTAAACTAGGGTTTCAAAATGTCAAAAAGCTCTTTAGGTCTCATTACAATAGGGTATATATAGTATTACCCAACAAACAATAAAAGAAAAGTTCAAAATAATGAAATAGGCTATGAAGGAAGGCCGGCAAGGTATGCCGCCGGCCTAGGGTTAAAAGCCGCCAGCGTTGGGGATAAACATCGCAGACTTTGAGTCGGTGTACATGGAAGGCTAATGATCCAAGGTTACCACGCTGCCATCCACGCCTATGATAAGTTGAATGTCGCCTAGCTTTGAAAGAAGGCCACTAGCCTTAGAGGCAACATACAGTGTAAAAAGCCAGCTTTCAAATGCTTGATCCATTTGCTTCATTTGTTGCATTTTTTGGGTGTTTAGAACACATTTGATCAATTGCAAATCGATCCTCATTAGTTCTACATCATATACTACTTCTCAGCCTAGATTACAAACATAGGGTAATTCTGTCTTTGCACCACCACAGGAACAGTATTCCATTACTAGAGACAGACCTAGGGAAGAAGTTAGTCCTCCTTAGAGATTTACAGAGGTAGATCTTGTAGCTTATGCACTTAATGTGGTAAAGGATATTGATTCAAATCAGGAACCACCTACTTACTCAAAAGTTGTGAATTGTAATGATTCTAGTAAGTGGATGATTGCAATACAGGAGGAGATGGAATCCCTTTGTAAGAATGTCACTTAGGATTTAGTGAAGCTTCCTAAAGGGAAGAAGACTGTTCAGTGTAAATGGCCATTCAAGAGAAAAGAAGGAACACCATGAGTTGAAAAATCCAAATACAAGGCAAGACTTATTGCAAAAGGCTATAGTCAGATACTAGGTATTGATTTCACTTATATGTTTTATCCTATTGTAAAACATAGCTCTATTAGAGCATTACTTCACATTATAGCTTTGCAAGATCTTGAGCTTAAACAATTAGATGTGAAGATAACTTTCTAACATGGAGAGCTTGATGAAGATGTTTACATGCCATAGCCAGAGGGCTTTATGGTCTTAGAAAAGAAGGATCATGTTTGCATGTTGAAGAAATTACTTTATGGCTTGAAGTAATCACCAAGGTAGTGGTACAAGAGATTTGACTCATTCATTACTTCTCATGATTTGAGGAGAATTAATTTTGATAGTTGTGTGTATTTTGAGAAAAAGCAAAGATGGTTCTTTTGTATATCTACTATTGTATGTTGATGACATGTTGATTGCATCTAAGGATAGAGGAGAGATTGAAAAGGTTAAAAATCAGTTGAGTAAAGAGTTTTTTCTTTTCTTTTTTTTTTTTATTTTGCCGTAAAGTCAAGCAGAGAGCTTGAAATGAAAGACTTGGAAGCAGCAAAGAAGATACTTGGAATGGAAATTCTGAGGGATAGAAAAGTAGGTACGTTGCATCTCGGTCAGAAGGCGTACTTTGAGAAGATTCTTTAAAAGTTTAATATAATGAATGCTAAGCCTGTCTGTACACTTTTAGCAACACATTCCAGACTTTCGTCTGCTTTGTCTCTATAGTTAGATGATGTCACGCCCCATAGGGGTATCCTAAACGTAACAGTCTACCACATGCCATTTAAGACCCTCGAATTACTATCCGAGTCTTTCGGGAGTCTTGTATAAATGTAAGGCGTCCCTTTACAACAATAGAATTATCTATTCCATGGAGTTAAGAAGTTTAATACATCATTCAATAGCATTAGATAATAAATCAAAACGCATATATATAAAAATTACAAAGTCTAAGGGGCATTCCCCTGCAAAAGAATGTTAAAGGTCCATTACGGTCATCCAGAGTCTTTCGGTTTCTAGTGGAAGTCTAAACAAAAATTTAATACAACTTCTATAGGAAACGCCTAGCTCCTATACTTGAGCTGTAGCCTACCTTGGCCTAAGCCAAATAAACTCGTACTGCAACAAATAAAAACTATAGGGGCGTAAGCTATACTAGCTTAGTGAGTGAAAACTTCCATATTGCAATTAAAACATATCATTCAAGCAAGTGATTAATCAAACAACTGATATGCACCAAACACGTGAATTCAGCAAACATATGACCAGCCGAAAATCATATGTGGATGGACTTACAACCTCCATCCCGGGTTAGCAGATTAACGAATCTAGCGGTACAACTCCATTTAGGCTCACGGTCAACCAACTCATATATTCATTTTATGGATCACGATTAACCAACTCATATTCGTTTTATGGATCACGATCAACCAACTTATATTCGTTTTATGGATCACGAAAAACCAACAAATGCTAATGCTCCATCCCCATCGTGTTATGAATGAGTTCAAGTTTATCTTCAATATCGAATAATCAATTATACCAGTTCTTTTAGGTGATCAAGCAATATCCGCAGACAATCAATCCTAACTCATCTATACAAGCAATGATTTATCACCCGGCTTCGATATTCTTTAAGTTCAACTTCACATAACAACAACAAACATAATAATTCCCATTCAACACCATCATGCATATTCATTTTATCTTTGCTAAGCAACTAGTGCAGCTATCAATACAATCACAAGCGATAATTGAAAATGGAAGTGATACTCACTCGGCCATGGTACGCCGGTCTTTTAATAGTAGTAATCGGGTGGTAGGGATTCATCGGTCTCGGGATCACCTACCAAAGAAGAATATCCTAATGAGTACTTCATCACTTAATTAATCCAAACTATGTGTCAACACTAATAAAAATCGTGATTCTCGCTATTTGCGGAAGTTCCAACTTAAAAACGGTCATAACTTGGTCATTTTAAATCGGGATTTCGCAAATTTTATATCAATTTCTATCTACTTTGAAACATATACCTAATTCTAATATTATTTCCAAGTTTTGAAAACATTTAGTTCATGGAACAAAGGGATCAGATCTGATCAGTAGCCATTCCCATTTACGAAAAATAGCTTTTGCACTTGTTTGAAATGTATCCAGTTGATGATTCAAGTATATATGAACTATGAATGATTTCCTATCATGAATGACATGTGATGAGCTCCATGTATGCATGATCTTGATGATTTCTGGTAAAAGAAACTTTCAAACTCCTTAATTTTGCAAGACTCCAACAATAACTACTTCTTGAAAGTTTACTTTTCTAATTTTGACACCACACTAGTGTTTTGGATTTTATTCTTAGGAATTTCTAGCTATCTTAATTAAAAATGAGTCTTCATTTCCTATACTATCCAAGACCTTCATTTTTACATAAAAATTTACATTTTACACTTTGTAAATATGTTTTTAAATAGGCTATACTCAAAAATCCGAATTTTTGAAAATTCACTTTCTGAATGATCCCTTTGGGAAAACTTGTGTAATGCATTGAAATTCAATACTTTACTATATCCACTACCTAAGGACTTCATTTAACACATAAAACATTCATTTTGAGTTTGAACAATAGGTGTTTACATAGGCATCATCCAAAGTTACGAATTTTACAAGTTAACTACTAACTCAAAATTTTTCATCTTGATTCTACTCCTTGTTTTACACATTACTCTCATCCAAACTCATTTCAACTTATAAAAATCATTACTTAATGATATGTATTACTTATATCCTTCATTTTTCATATAAAACATGAGTTTCAAAGTTGTTACAAGGGTTTTTTAAAAGAGGGTTTGGAAGTCATACGAATTTTCTTTTGAACATTTCTAACAAAAACCTTTTCTTTTCAAGTTCCTTGTCTTATCCACATAAAGATCTACCAACTATCACATTTATATATACAAGACTAAATCTTTAAGAGCATTAATGCATAAAAACACAAAATATCTATATGAACATGAATGTTAAGTATAATATGAGTGTCTAAGTGCTAGATCTACTACTTATAGTGCATGAAAAGGAGTTTAAGAGTACAAACATATATTTTTCATGCAAGATTTCTACTTTTATATGCATGAACATGATAATATTTCAACAAAAGCTCATCAAACACAAGATCTATTCTTGTGATGGCTTGATATTCATGTATTAGCATTTTCTTATCCCTAGCACTTGCTCATGGGGATTTAAAGTGAAAACACACATGATTTGAGCCAGGTTATGATCTATTAGATTTAAGTTTTGACTCCTTAGGACGGTAAGCAATGATGAGAGGGGTAAAATACATTAGGGTTCTTGATCTTATCTAGATTAGTGTTGTTTTCATCCTATAGTTATAGAGTTTTGATCCTTAAGTTAGATTACCTTTTTATTTTGTGGAGATATGTTTGTTTATGTTAGTAAGATCATATCTTGTAGTCCCATAGTGTTTAGATTCTTTTGGACGGTTATACCTTAAGATATCTAGCATCCTTACCTAAGACAGGGAGAAGAGGCCGATCTTTTATCAAGACAAATCAGTAGTTCAAGGTATAAAAAGGAAGTATACCAGATGTTATGGACCTTTTAAGGATTGCTTGCTTTTCAAGTGTCAAGGTTGGGCAGTAACAAGTTATGGAAAAAAAAATTTGTTCCTTAGGTATTTTTTCAAGTGTGGACATATGGATATCGAGCCAAAGAATGAAAAGAGCCTAAGAGCAAGTGCTTCTTAGGATTGTGATACAGTGCAAGTTTTCAAGCATTTGAGAAGTTGTTGTTTTTTATGAGAAGGCAGTTAAGAGTGTGCTTGTAGATACCTTTAGGATATGGAGCAATGTTGACTTGGATTTGTAAGGAATTTGGATATAAAAATGGAAGGTACGTTTTACCTATTATAGTAATGGATATATAGGAGTAGACTGGTTGAGAAAACATAATGTTGTATTTGAAGATTTGTGGAGTTTAGTTTATTGGATGGAGATCGTTTTGTGTATAAGCTTGAAGTGTAAGGACCTTCAATGCTACTTACATATGAGTTGTAGGAAAAGTCAGTTTTAGTAAATGACAATTTTGACAATAGGAGATGAATTAAAGACCGATCCTACGAGGATACAAATCGTGAGAGAATATCTTGATTTAATTCAGAAGATCTATTAGGGCTACCGCTTGAAAAAGAGATAGAGTTTTGTATTGATCTGGTGTTAGATACCATATCTAAGTCTAAAGTACCGTATCGTATGGCTCCGACGGAATTGGAGGAATTAAAAGTTCAACAGGAGGACTTGCTTAAGAAGAAGTTCTTTAGACCAATCGTATCACCTTGAGGAGTTCCAATGAGTTTGTGAAAAAGAAAGATGAGAGCATGAGGTTATGTATAGATTATAAAAAGTTAAACCAAGTAATGATTAAAAATAAGTACCCGTTGTAGTAGTGCAAGTATTTTCTAAGATCGATTTGAGGTCTGGATATCACTAGCTGTAGATTTAAGCCGAAGATATTTTTAAAGATAGTTATCAGGACCAGATACGGGCATTATGAATTCGTGGTTATGCCTTTCGATCTTACAAATGCCCAGTTATATTTATGGATCTTATGAAAAGGGTTTTTGAAGAGTAAATGGATTTAGTTGTAATAGTATATATTGATGATGTTTTGTGTAGTCAAAGATTAAAGGAGAACATGAAGAACATTTGAGATTAGTTTTGAGAACGTTACACGACGAAAAGTGGTATGCCAAGTTCACCAAGCATAAGTTTTGTTTGGAGTCAGTGTTTCTCTTAGAGCATATTGTGGACTGAAATGGAATTTCAGTAAATCCTGAAAAGGAGAAAGTTATAAGGGAATGGTCAACTCCTAAGAATGTGTCGGAAACCAGAAGTTCCTAGGAACGACAAGAGATTTGTAGAGGATTTCTCCAAGGTTTCTAAATCCTTTAATAAGAATGACTCAAAAGGGAGTGAAGTATGGTGGGATGATAATTGTGGAAGTAGTTTCCAATAGTTAAAAGAAAAGTTAGTATCTGCACCTGATAGCTTTGTAGTAAGTAGTGAAGAGTACATTATTGGTATTGAACGCTTCTATACAAGATCTGATTGTGTTTTGATGCAAGGAGGTAAAGTTATAGCATATGCATCTAGATAGTTAAAGCCTTATGAAAAGAATTGACTCACTCATGACATGGAACTGGCAGTCATAGTTCATATATTAAAGAGTTGGAGACATTAATTACTTGATGAGAAGTGCAAAATCTTCATGAATAACAAGAGTTGAAGTATATTTTCAACTAGAGAGATTTGAATATGAGACAAAGGAGGTGGTTGGAACTAATAAAGGATTTTGATGCGGATATACAATATCACCCTGGAAAAGTGAATGTTGTGGTAAAGCTCTGAGTAGGAAGAGGAATGAGAATTTAGTGGCTTTGGTCACCTTAGAGCGATATTTGTTAGATGACATGAGAAAGATCATGTTGAAGAGTAGAGAAAAAGTATTGAGATAACCAATATAAATTAGAGAATACTTAAATCCTATGAAGATGTGAATGTGCATGTGGAATGGCCATTGCAAGAAGGAAATATGATCTTAGTGAGTTACGGGAAATCTATGGATGGTGAACAAGGATGACATATATAATCTATGATGATGAATTTTGAGATGATTCTTAAAGAAAATTTATATGAAGATATAAATTGTTATATAAAAAGGCAATACAAGTTTGGGAGACAATTGGAATGGCACAAATGGTAAATAAAAATTGTGGATTAACTATGGTGTTTGACAATATTGGAATTTTTTTATTAACCAATAGAGACATAGATGTTATAATCATCTGAAATAACAAAGTAATGTAAGATTTAGTCATTACAGTTAGAGTTGAAAAATCCTAAATTCCATGATTTAAGTTATCTGATTGTTAATTGAAGAATTATAAGGTGACTATGTCCTAACGAAGTTTTGATGGAAATGGTGGTAATTAGAGGTAAAGTATAATGGTTTAATTGTGTTAATGAGTTGGATTGAGTTTTCTACAGTACAATCTACAGTTGTTTTGGAGGATGTAATGATTGATTTATGAATTAAGATAAAAGTATATAATCAAAGAAGATCTTTTGTTGAGAAGTAGATTTAATAGTTATATAAGGATATCAAATCCAAGTGAAGAACAATCACTTAATATTGGGCCAATAAATGGATTTGTATGGTGAAACCTGGAGACGAAGTGCATTAGTAATCTAAATATCAAAGAATTATCGGAACGTTAGGAGTAATGATGTCAAAGGAAGAGTTAGAAGTCATCCGATGATTTTAAAGGTTTACTTAAGGACATAAGTACTAATTTTAATCTTCATGTATATATTGATGGAAAATATAAGAAAATATATTGGAGATTGAGAAAACATATTGGAAGAAGTATGGTTAGTTAATGAGTATTTTGAGATTAGATGAATGATATGCAAGTGATGTGAATTATTTTTTATATGGAACAATAAGGATAAAAACTAAGTTGAATCAATGGAAGTAGAAGTAACATAGTGACATTTGGAGCTCCAGGTTAATGTAAGATATTGACTTTTGGAATTTAAATTTGGAATTATAGTTATGAGATTTTCAGCTTTCTAAACATCGGTCAAGGAAACTGAATTGAAGATTTAATACAATGAAGTCAAGGAAAGATTTCTTGATGAATATTGTTAATAAGTTTAAGTTATAGTCAAGAGGTGTGTTGTGAAGTAACGGAGGAAGTGAATCCAAATTGAGTGGTGAAAGTTAAGAATTAAAGAAACGTTGATGGAATTAAATTCTAGCTAGCAGATATAAACATGAAGATGGGTCAATATGGTGTAAAGAATCAGAAACAAGAAGAAAAGGAGTGATAGAGAACCGATGGATGCATAGATAAAAAGGAGATAGTGATTCGGGTAACTTTCGAGGACGAAAGTTTCTTTTAGGAGGGGAGAAATGTAATATAAAGATAAATAAATTATAAAGAAGGACAAGTTTTTCATTTGATATAAAATAAGAGGGTTTTATGGTCAATCCTAAAGTATATAAAAGGATTATTAAGAAGGGTCAAAGAGTCAAAGGATAAATGTCAAAGTTGAAATATAATTTTTATTGTGTGCACATGACAAAAACTTGATTAAGAATGGCGTTTGGCAGCCTAAATTGGACATGAACCTAGGGTTTTTCCTAAACAACATACCTCTATAAATATACCCTTAACCTACAAGTTTGTCACACCATTCCTCAGTTAAAACCCTAAGACATTTGGAGTACGTTTAAGACGATTGAAAACCACCGGCTTATATATTCTTTCTTTGTCAACAAAAATCTAATTTTAATACAATTTTTGTCACATGACAGAAGATGAAAAGTCATAAATCCCTATATATTCTTTCTTTGTCTTTTCTCCAACAAAACCCTAAACCTAGATTCTTATCCTTTGAGAGTTTATAGCGGCCAAAGGATTTAGAAGTTCAGATCAGGTAACTGAATCATTTTTTTTTTGTTTTAAGATATTATGGATTATTAGATTTCTTAAGGTGTGATTATTGAATTTGTGATAGAATTGGAAAACATACATATCGGGTTTGGAGATTTGATTCTATTGGTCAAAGGAGATCTTGGAAGATCGGATTCAGGTAATCAAAATCATATCTATCCTTTAAAGTCTTTCAATCTATGAATTACCTTAGGATTTTCTTTTGTTTTTAAGAAGAATTGGAGAAACGGTTCTAATTTTCTTGAAGATCTGAAGAGTGGGTGTTTAAGGAAGATTGAAGATCAGATCTGAATCTCGAGGAGAACGATTAGGAATTTGAGATCCATTCAAGGTAATTAAATCCCTTAATTACATATGTAGATTTTATCGAAATGATTTCTAATTTAAGGTTTTGTTCGTTCATGATTATGGATGTTCTAAGGTTATGGTTTCTTTGCGGTCTTTGGCAATTTTTTGGATTTAGAGTCAAATCAAAGTAATTTTTCATCCTCTAAATCATAGATTCATTAAAAGATCGAATTAGAATGATGGATTTGTTTGTATTTGTTGATTTATGCAATTAGGGTTTTGTGGAGATTTAGGTTTTCTAGGGAATTGATCGAAGAGATTCTGCAGTTATGATTTCTTGAGAGGAGATTAGGAGATTTCTTGTTGTTTTTAAAAATTTGTGAATTTGGAGAGATTGTTCCTAAATTGGAAAAAGGTACAATCTTTCCTTGTTTGTTGTATTTGCTTGCAGGTTTAGTTTTTTGATTGTTGCTTGTGGGAACAGATATATAAATGAACTTAATTCTATTTGGCTTGATTTGTTTTTTTGGATGTCATTGGCTTTGACCAGTAAAGACCTGGCAGACAGTGATACTAGTGAGGCACCCTGATGATCCTTGTGTGTCGTTGTCCCTAGTGGAGTTACACTTGGAGATGATTCGGGTAGATATAGGTTTATTGGCAGTATGGTCGCGGGTGTTTGGGAAGTACCCATTCACCAATATATGTATATAATTATTTATTTTCGATATATGGTTGTTTTTCAGGAGTCTGAGTAACTCCAAGTTTGGGATCAGAGATATATGATTCTGAACTGTGTTGTTTTGCAGGCTTAATGAAGATAATAATCTTGTTATTTGCATTTAGTTAATTGCACGTATCTATACATGTTGTTTGTGCATTTGCATATTGTTTGTGGACTGGCGTACTGGGCGTTTTCGCTCATTCCTTTCTTTTTTTCAGGTACAAGTGATGGAGATATTGCTTATGACTTGTCTGGTTATGACTTGTATTTTGTTCATGGGGATGGCGATAGTGGACCTGACTACACTGCAAAGGAATAGGATGTTATACAAGATATAAAAAAAATATTCTTGAGTTATTGAAGATTTTTGAAACAATATTTTGATTATTTATCTTTTTTGATAAATAATACTACACTGCAGAGGAATAGGTTTTTAAAACTTGACATATAATTTTGGAGTCGAATGACTTCACTTAATGTATAGTAATAGATGGAGCGATGAAACATAATAGTATTTCTACTCAATATGAAAGAGTAATATGTAAAATACATATAGATGCTGATGAAGGGGTAGGAAATTTTTGTTACCTGTGAATTTCTTTTTCTATTTGCCTCTTTCCGTATTATAATTTATTAAAAATAATCATTTTACTTCGTAGAACTATGAAGAATAAATTTGCTCTTTGGGCTTTGCTTAATCTTAGAAGTTCAGTTTGCTTTTAGTGGGATTAGGAGGTCCCAAAATTCATGCAAAATTAAGTAGACGTGTGGGTTTACGTTTGCAAGCCCAAATAGGTTAAACTTCTCTAAGCACTGTTTGTGGCCTTAGAATTTTTCCAATCAATCAAAATTCAAAACACAATCAATCTTATCATATAGAAATAACTAAATAGGTATATATATATATATATATATATATTTAAAGCTAAAATCCTATTGAATTTTAGGGTTCGGTTTGGATCCAATAAGATACCCGACAGTTACATGACTCGGTATTAAAATAAAAAAAAAAATCAATAAAGTCACTAATTTTTTTTAAAAAAAATATAGATATTATAATAGTTGAGAGTTATGTGGCAGTTTATTTTATTTCAATTCATAAATTTATTATTTTTCAAATTTATAAGTTTGTACTAATATGATCAAATAAAGAGTATTATCCACCAATATTCGAACAATTATAGTATTGATATGTGAATAATTTATCAACATCATCCTTCGAATATCTTTAAGCTTTGAATTTATAATACTGCAATTCTAAGTATATCTAGATAATCTATTTGAATTTTGTGACGAGATTGGAAAATGAGAGGACAAATTAAGACAATCATAATATGAGTAAAAATGCTTCATGTAAAATATGGTACAACGTATTAATTAAAATAATAAATTTATAGTAATTAATACTTGTTCTAAATTAATATATAATCACTATATATGTATAAATTGTCCTAATATCATATGAATACTACCATTTAATTCTGTGAAAGTATATTATCTAAAGATATGAGTAAAAAAACAAGTAGACAATTAAAGGTAAAGTATTATTAATGAAAGGGTATAAATGTAAAAATATTTAAGACATATATTAATATAATAAATTCATATCACATTTTATAACAATTCTCTTAAATTTATTATTAAAATTTAAGAATAAGTTGGAAAAAAAAAGCCTCTAAGTTCAAGTTCTAGGTTTGTGCCTTTGTTATATGAAACTACATGCACTATTACATCTACCCTTGGTTGCCTTATTTCTTTCATGACAACATCAGTCTCTTCAATGCATCTCACAATAGTTTGGATAAGGTCTGTAGAAGCTTCATTACTGAAATGACCTAACTTTAATTTCTATTTAATTTCCATGTATATGTTTTATTTGTCTTAATTATTGGACTTCATGAGCATGTTAATTGATGAGAGTCATGTGTGGTAATATTAATATTTCAGTAGATGATTTAGTAATAGGCTAAATGTGTTTAAGTTAGTATATCTTGAATATTACATATGTGTTATTTTGTATGTATATGAAATTAATGTTATTGTTAATATATTTATATATATTAATGTGTGTATAGTATATTAATGTTGTGTGTCTTTTATGAATTAATATGTTTGTGTTATGTTTAAATTTATCAAAACAACTTTTGAATTTTCTTAAGAATTTGTAGGGAGGAATTTTCCAAAAGTGTAAGCCCATTTTCAAGCCTAATTAAACTCAAATGTGCTCCAAATTAAACCTAAGTCAAATATACCCTAAAGTCAACTGTAGGATAAATATAAACCTCAAATATGATAATTAAGCCTCTTTTGGCAGCCTTCAAATTTCATAGAATTTCCCACATTTCTTTTCCTTCTCTTTTCCTTCTATCTTCAAACTATAAGCCCTAAACCAAATACAAATTATAAGCTCATGAAATCAAAAATTGCTCTAAGCTAAGGCCTATTCATGTAAGTTAATGCAAGTATAAACTTTTGTTTTATTTTTTTTCTTGTAATTTAGATGTAAAATCTGGTAGAATGAGTTTAATGTCTTTTGAGTTAAGGGGTTTTATGCATGGATATATGTTAAGTTGTATTTTATGGACATGTGAACTTGTTTATGTGATGGAAGTTATGAGAAGTGAAGTTAATTTGAGTAGTTAAAGTTGAGGTGAAGAGTAGATAGAATTTGATGTGAATGAAGTAGTTAAATGTGTTGTTTTAATGTTCAAAGTTGCTAGGATTGATTAGTGTGGATAGAAGATAGTATATGAAGCTAAATATGAGCTTGAAGAAGGATTAAAAGTGTTGTAGGTTATGAATTTGCAAAGTGCAAAACAGGGGAAATAAATTCTTTTCGAATAGGCCTTTTTGAGTGTACGTTGGCATCTGGTGTCACGCCCCGAAGGGTATCCTAAATGTGGCAGTCCGCTGTACACAATATTAAAGCCTATGAATGAGCCTTAGTCATGCGAAGGCTTCCATACTATATACAAGGCGTCTAACACATAGAGGACTCAGGAGAGATACATTTTATATTGATACAACTTGAGTAACAATGTAAAGAAATACAATTTACTATACTTCAGATACAAAACTATACTTCAAATACAAATCACTATACTTCAAATACAATTTCATCAAAAGATTTCACTACAAAACTATTACAAGGCAAATCATAAAACCTAGCTAATAACTTCAAGCATTCTTATATCTTGCCGTAATCCCAAAGTCATTCTCGGCTCCAACCATCTTAGTCCCCACTTAGCATTCTTGAGATAACTTGTTCATTTAAACATCTATTGGGTATAAGCTACACTAGCTTAGTGAGAGTTCCCTTAATTTCGTACCATGACAAGTAAGTTAGAATTCATCCATATGCTATGCATGAACAAACACATGAGAGAACAATACATAAGACCATCCGGAAATCTTATGTTGAATGGATTTACGCCCTCCATTCGAGGTTAGGTGTTTCAAGCCCATACGACCATCATTTAAATACTTCCCACTTATTATGGTTGATACAGGTGCCCATTCACCACTTTTAAATTTTTACTGTGGTTTATATAAGTGCCCACCCACGCACATTTTCAATTCCAACCCATACGCTAACAATCGAGTTTATAGGCCCCTCGTTGCCCAAATTATTATGCCTTCTTCCATAAAGGTATAATAACTTATGCAATGTGACTCACTACGTGATACACAGGTACATTTTATTCATATATTCATGGCATATTAAATATGTAGGTTAAGAGCGATCATAGAGAATTTCAGACAAATCAAGTCTATGCTAACTCATACAATTTTTTACAACAAGTCTTGCCTGGATATACTTTATCATTCATTCAACCAAGTTTATACCACAACTCATCACAATTTTATCTTTTCCTAATTCTAGTGCAACTAGCTACAAGCACAAGCAAGGCAACAAAATATGAGGAAAACTCACTCAGCCATTGGATCACCGGTCTCTTAGTAAAAGTAATCCGATGGTAAGGAATCGTCGATTTCGGGATCACCTAAAAAGGAAGAAATACACTAATAAGCATTTCAACTCAAACTAATCCAAACGATTTTATACAAACTATCAAATTTGTAATTCTCATCCTAAACAGGAATTCAAACTTAAAACGACCATAACTTGGTCATTTTAACTTGGAATTTCGCAAATTATAAATCGATTTCTATCTACTTCGAAAGATCTACCTAATTCTAATATTATTTTCAAGTTTTGAAAATATTTAGGCCATGAAACAGAGGGATCAGATCTGATCAGAAATAGTTTCTAATTCCAAAAAATAGTTTTGTAAATGTTTGTAACGTTCCTACTATATAGATTAACTATACATGCAATATTGACAATTTCCTGTCATGAATGACATGCTATGAGCTTGATGTATGCATGCTTTTGACAATATTTACTAAAAGGAATTTTTTTTTTAGAAACTTTTTTATTTGTAAGACTCCATGGCTATTTACTTTTAAGAAAACTAGTTTTCTAACTTTGATCATTTCCATTTGTTTTGGATTTATTTCTTAAGAAAATATAATTATCTTAAAATTGAGTCTTCATTATAGCTATTACTTATGACCTTCATTTCTACATAAAAATTTCTATTTTGCACTTTGTAAACATGTTTTCAAGTAGAGTTGATTCAAAAATCCGAATTTTGTAAAATTAGTTTTTGAGTGATTCATTTAAGTAAAAATCATTTGATACTTAGACAATTAAGGTTCAACCATACATAGCCACTAAGGACTTCATTTCTTTAGTGAAAATTCTAATTTGAGTTTGAAAAATATGGGTTTTCATGCCATTACTCCATTATTACGAATTTCTTAAAAATGACAACAACTCAATTTTTCCTACTTTGTTCCTACAACGCATCATGCATATATGTATTACCTACAAGCTATTGTCATGAAGATTATGAGATGATCTACCTATATGTATACATATAGTACCAAGAATTTTTTTTGAAAACTTTTACTTTGCAAAACTTTGAATTATACTAGACTTAAGAAAAATAATTTTTCTTCTTATAAAATCATACTTTTTTTATCAAAACTCAACCTTGATGATCTATAACCATCATCTTCATTATTTCAATAAAAACCTTCATTTTGGGGTTAGAAAGTAGATGTTTAAATAGGTGGTTTGCCTATGTACGAATTTTTCAAAATTTTGAAGACTGAAAACATTGTTTATCTTATTCTTGGAAACCATTTGTTGTTCTAAGGTTATATTTTGATAAACCTCTCTTATCTTTGTCAAAACTTTGTCTTTGTTACATATATTCCCTAGGACTTCCATTTTCCTATATAAAATTATCATTTTAGCATTTGGAATTGAGTGTTTAAATAGTGGCTATTTTCAAATCGAATTTTGAGAAATTCATTTGAACTTGTTTTCTTTGTAAAACTCATTTAGTCTTTCAAAAACCATTTCCTAATCAAACCTACCCCTTAAAGCTTCTATTCCTTAATAAAATCTTGTTTTGAAGTTGAAAAACAGGTTTTTAAAATTGGTCTTTGTTGAGATCCGAATTTACAAAAATTTATTTTTGGATATATCTTTTGATAAAATCTATCTAAACTTATGAAAATCCATTCCTTACATATCCTATCTTAAGCGCCTTCCATATCTTGAACAAAAAACTTCATTTTTGAGTTGGAAAACATGTTTTTAAAATATGCCTTAGCCAAAATCGAAAATGAGATTTTTATTTTGAAAATAACTTTTGAGAATCACCTTTGATTCTTGTAAAAAGAAGTCTTGATGATATACATATGTTAAGCCTTCATTATTTCAAGTAAAAATTTATTTTGACATTTGGAAAGTGGTTTTTAAATAGGGGTCTTGCCAAAATACGAATTTTGCTATTTTTGTTTGAGTTCAAAACCAAGATCTACACTTAATATGAAATAAACATAAAAGAAATCAATGGTAGTAAATTAAAACTCATAGATCTAAACTTTACTCATCAAAATCATTCATTTATGTTATCTAGACCCTAAGTCCTTCATTTTAAATGAAAAATACACATTTTAAAGTTGAAAATAACTTTTTAATATGGTTCCTTTTTCATCCGAATTTTCAAAAAATGATTTTTGTTGAAAATAAATATATCTTGAGCTTTCTAAAACTTTCCTATTATCATGCTATACAAGTTGTTTATGAACAAAAACAAAGTTTAATGTATTTATGAATCCAAAACACTAGATTTAGTTTACTATACTAGTTATAAA
>JAMXBD010005256.1:0-20303 GCA_024138025.1 Combretum micranthum
GCCCCGGTCCGGACCCGGGGCAAAGATCGGCGGAAGAGGATCGAAAAAAGAAGGGGTGCAACACGAGGACTTCCCAGGAGGTCACCCATCCTCTTACTGCTCTCAGCCCAAGCACGTTTAACTTCGAGTTCTGATCGGATCCGGTGCATTTTGCTGTCGTACGATCGCACCCTCATGAACTGCGGCGAGAGCGCTGAAGTGCGATGCGCGGGAGGCGGTAAGCGTACCATACGAGGGGGACACGGTTCGGCTTCTATACCGCGAACCGAAACTGAAAACGTCACCGCTGGATCCGTGATCGAAAACCGGCCGCCATTTCGTCCTTCATTTACTTCTCCCTGTCCGGTTCGGGGACGACCCGTTTCGCGCTACCTGGGCCGTCCTCCTGCCGAGAGCGGGCGGTCCCGCCGAAGGAGAAAACAAGGGAAAGGAAAGGAAAGGAAAGGAAAAATAATAGAGGAGGAACAAAACAGAACGAAACAAACGAAAAACGTGATACCGGGCATATAGTTGTGGATATTCAAATCGTTTCCGCGTGGGGCACAAAGCGCCTCCCCGTTCACGGCGCTCGACACCCCGTAGTCACCGGCGCGACTAAAACGCCGAAGACCGCCGATCACGAGTTCGAATTGACTTTTCCTCTGAGCGGGACACGTTCCCCCGGTAATGCGGGGCGCTGCTTCTCCCTTGTCGATTTCTTTCCCCCTCCAAGTGCTCAGCAGCTCGATACTGCTGACCGCAGTGGACATCGATGCGCGATTGTCCACGAATGAACGGGGCATCCTGAGCGGAGCCTTCAAAAATCCACGAGTAACTTTGCTTTTCCGGATCCCATAGTTAATCCGAGTTCGACGTTCACCGTCAAAACAAAAAGGTCACGCCGACCTCTTCCCCTCTCTCGTTCGGGAAGGGGAGGGGTGATTTCCGCACCAGCGGGCCCTCGGGAGACGGTCCCGGCTCCGGAGCCCGAACGCGTCCTCTCTCTGTAAACCCCTGTTTTCTAAGCCCTAAACCTTAAGCCGGAAAGTCTACCGAGACCTTAAGTCAACATCTTGAATAAAACCCTACAGTTTAGATCCTGAAAACCCGAGTTCGTAAATCGAGGGTCGAAAAATAATTAAAGTGTTTAGAATAGTCCGTAATAATATTTGATTTATTAAAATATCAGATTGGTTCATTTTCGGCTTATTTCGAACCCGTTTGGATACTGCTTTGGAAAGCGTGTCCCGGGCTCGAAATTAAAAATATATCTTTAATATTTTTAGACTCGTATTTTTATAAGGATTTCAAAAATATCAAGTTTAGAATTTCATTCTAAAAATATCAGTTATAGCTCATAAGCTTATTTTACTCTTACCGGTAACTTAATTGTTAAATTTCTAAAAATAATTTAATTGATTATTTTATTTAAATCATAAAAATTCTGCCACTTAAATAAAAATATTTTTCTTAATTTATTTTATATATTTTTCTTATTCAAAAAGCCACTTTAACTCAAGTACACATACATTATCATTACTACACATTATTATGTCTTCTTTTGCTTTTTCTTACACTTCCATTTCCCAAAATTGCAGCTGCCCATTCCCCATAAAATTAGCCACTTTTCATTATTTTTAATTATTTATTTGATATTTTAAAGTCTATTTTAAGTTAGAAATGGATGCAACTTGTTACACTTTCAAAAATACAAGTTAAAAACTCAACTACACACCTCTCCCCACACTCCAAATCACGCCAGCACCCCCTCCCTTGCAGCTGCTGTTTTAATTTTTTTAAAAAAAATTAGCTCACTTTAAACTCTATGTAAATCTCATTCCTTCCCTCTTTCATATTTGTAAACCCTATATTTTTCCTCTCTCTTTTTCCCTCTCTTTTCTCTTCTTCCTTGCCTTGTCTTCTTAGAACAAGCTGTCCCCATTTTTCTTTCTTGCTTCCACATATTTCTTGCAAATTTGAGGTAATCTTTCCTTTTTGCTCTTATAAGATGTTCTAGGATGATACCATGGATGTTTCATGCATCAAAGGACATTCCACAAGCTTAAAAGGCTATGGATGATGATGCCAAGAAGTGAAACACTCCTCTAGATGATGATCTCTTTTGTTCTTAGTATTTTTGTTATATGGAAGGCTTGTTTATCTTCTTGTTTTTGTGATAGCTTGTAGATCTAGAGTTTTATCAAGCTTTAGTTATGTTTATGTGTAGATCTAGAAGTTTAAGGCTACTACTAAGTTTTTCTTATGCTTTCATGGTTATATATTGAGTAGATCTTAGATTCAAGTTGGAATGAAAAAGAAAAATTCGTAACTTGTCAATGCCCTATTTTAAAAACCCTCTTTCAAGTCTTAAAATGGAAGCTTTTGTTAAGAAAATGAAGGTTTGATGGATGTATATCATCAAGGCTTCATCTTACAAGAATCAAAGTTGATTTTCAAAGTTTATTTTCAAAAACAAAAATTGTATTTTCGGATCAAGACAAAGATCCAAAATAAAAACATGTTTTCCAACTCACAAATGAGGATTTTATTCAAGAAATGAAGGGTTCTTAGATATAATATGTAATGGGTTGTTTTTCATGAGTTTTGATGAATTTTCTCAAGAGATATGTCCAAAATAAATTTATGAAAATTCGGATCAAGACCAAGACCTATTTTTGGAACCCATCAATCAACTTTAAAATGAAGATTTAGACAAAAATATAAGAGGCTCTTGATATAGATATCTTAAGGAATGATTTTCATAAGTTTAATGGTTTTCCTAAAAGTATTGCTAAATCAAGTGCTTTGTAGAAGACAAATTTAGGTCTTGTTTTCATTGTAAGTTTCAAAGTGGAAATTCGTAATTATGAGAGACCAATTTTGAAAACCTTCTTTTTGATCTCAAAACAAGTATTTTATATTGAAAATGGAATGCTTTGATGATATATAATATAGGAAAATTATTTTCATTGAACTAAGTAAGTTTTAGTAAAGGAATTACTCAAAACAAGACAATGAGTTTCAACTTGTGAATTTCGGTTTTATGAAATGGATTCTTAGAAGTTTCATTTGAACTTTATGTTTGGTATTAGATAAGTGTGTAATCTCTTAATTTTGTTTTGAGATCTCCTTGCAAGCTTAGGACTAAAATAGTTGGTCTAAGTAGTTAAATAGAGTAGATATGGCAATTTTTCACAAAGGCTCAAATCTGGAATTTTCGCAACCCTACTGTACAGTACGTTTCCGACCCTTAAATGACCTTAAATGTTTGAATTAACTTTAGAAATGGATAGCTCTTTCGAAGTAGGTATAAATCGGTATATTATAAGCTAAATTCCGAGTTAAAATGAGTTAGATATGACCTTTTTAAGTTAAGGATTCAACCTAGACGGAAATTGACGAACTTAGTAAATAAAATTGTTAAGTTTAATAGAACTTCATAAGAGATACTCATTGAGGGTATTCTTTGTACCTAGGTGAATTGGAGGACGGGTTACCACTTCCCGAGGACTATTACGACTAGTGGATTTTCACTACATGGACAAGTGAGTTCATTTCTCAATTAATTATGCTCTTGGATGTGCTTGTAGTAGTAGTGGCATTAGACTTAGGAAAAGATAAAATTGTGAATGGTGATCTAAACTTGCATGAATGAACGATAAGTATATCGAGGCAAGCTTTTTTGCAATAATCTTGTATGAGCTAGTATAGATTTGGAATGTCTGAAATTGTATGGTCACTTTTAAATTATCTAATTAATATACATGATTATATGAATAAATTGTACATGCATATCACGTAGTGAGTCTATATCATTGTCGAGTATGTCTTTGGTGGGACAAAGGTGTACTCGGGAGGCAGCGGGTCTTTAATGAAGGGGACTAGGGTTGCATGACTTATGGACCACCCCATTCGAATAATGAAACTATGGTTGCATGACTTATGACCAACATTAAAAATTGTGGTTGCATGTCTTATGGACCACCCCACTTAAGATTGGGACATGGTTGCATGTCTTATGGACCAACTTTGGAATTGTAGTTGCATGACTTATGAACTACCCCAAACCCCGAATGGAGGGCGTAAATTCATTCACTTATGACTACCGGAAAGTCATATGCTTGTTTGCTCATATGCTTGTGCATTCATATGGTTGCTTAATTATAACTTGCTTGTATAGATATTTTAGCTTGGTCGGGCATGTTACTTGAAGAAAATGAATCTCACTAAGCATTAGCTTATACCCCAACAGTTTTTGTTGCAGTTCCTATTTTTGGATGTTCCGAGAGGACATTTGTGCAGGTTTATCACATGGAATTAAAGAGCTTTTGAGGAAGTCGGGACCTAGTGTAGGCGTGGACTTCTAGGAAAATCTCTTTAATGTGAATTCATATATGTGTAATTGGAGCTAAACGATGTAGACTCCTATTATTTTGGCGGGGGTATGCCCCCTTGGCTTTTGTAAAGTTTAACTGTTTATCTTGTTGTGATTTATATTCTTAATGCTATGTATGCTTTCTTAAGACTACTCGAATCAAAGTGTGATCCTAATAGTTGTGAAAGTACACCTTACACTCGATATGTAAACTTATGGGATGACTAAGGTGGTCATACTTAAGTTTAAGTATCGCGTGTGGTGGACTGTCGCGTTTAGGGTACCCTTTGGGGCGTGACAGTTTAAGTTGGTATCAGAGCATGGTTAAGAGTTTACAATCATAACTACAAATAAATAGCCTTAAGAAAGGATAAAAGGAAGGATAGAATAGAATTACTAAGGAAGACTTAGATGGGAAGACGACCATAGTATCGGTCCTAAAATCCTATCTCTAACCCTTGTGGATGTAACCACTAGGAAACAATCGACTTAGTATCGCAAAACCTTCATAGGTGACCTAATGAGACTCTCATAGAATGCCGCTTAGTTCTTTAGTTGCTTTTGATTGTGTTGTTATTGTTACATGTTGATTGTTTCGTTGTTGCTTATAGTATAAAATTTTACTTGATTTTGATTAAGGATTTTTGCATGTGTGTTAAATTTCAATAAAGCTATATTTATGTTTTATGATCTCAGAATTTTATTACTTAAATTCCCTGATTTACCTTTTCACTTGTATTTTCCGCTCGTATTACTACTTCTTTTATTTCCGTTACCTCGTTTGAAAACATTAATAGAATATATTGAGAAGATTACTTAACTAGACAAAAATAAAATTTGCTACAGCCGAGGTAGAAGAAGGAGACGTCAGGAGGAAAGCGCCTCCAATCAACCCAATATGGAAGAAGGGCAACAAGCCGCCCCTCCTCCAAATCCTCCTGCAGATGCTACACAGGTAGCTTTGCAAGCCATGCTTGGACAAATGGCACAAATGACACAAGTGCTCGAAGCACTTCGACAAAGTTTGCCGGCAGCGGCACAAGCACAAGCTCCAGCTCCAACTCCGCCACCACCTGCACCCCAAGCTTCTGTGGGGATGCCAGCACAGGAAAGCGCGCACTCTCACACTGCGCCTTTGCCTCCTCCACCACCTATGAGGCCATACAGAAGCTCCCTACCCGAGTTCATTAAGAGTAACAGATATTTTGAAGGGACTTTTGGGAGACCGGATGAGGCTGAGGATTGGTTAGCTCAGATAGAGCGATCCTTCAGGGCTTTTGAAGTGCCACACCACCTGAGAGTTGATTATGGCACTTACCTGCTTCGGTTGAATGCACGGGTTTGGTGGGAATCGAAAGAAAGAGAGCTCATGCCACCAGTTACTTGGGAAAGGTTCCGCCATGAGTTTTTGGAGAATTACTTCCCCGGAGTCTCCGGGTGCAGTTCAGCTCAGAATTCCTGAACATTGCTCAGAAGGGAAGGACTGTGGAGCAATATGAAACTGAGTTTAGTCGATTACTGCAATATGCTCCGGATTCTTACAAGCACAGTGAGGAGCTAAAAATACGAGTTTTCTTAAATGGATTAGATGAGGAGTTGAGGATGAGGCTAGAAGAGTTTAATATTAAGAACTTTGTTGAGCTAGTAGAAAGAGCCCGGATAGTGGAAGGGGCTAAGAAAAGGAAGGGCAAGACTGCTGAGAAGCCACCCTCGGTTTTTGGAAAGAAGTTTTATGGGGATCAGGATCTGGATTCTCCCACAAGAGGTTCAAGCCGTCTTATGGCTATAAGGGTAACACTAGTGGGGGACAGGCTACCCCTAAGAGTGTCAGTTGCTGGAAATGTAAGGGGGATCACTACCCCAAGAAATGCCCACAGTTGGCAGATAAGTGTTATTTCTGTGGCGACTCATCCCACAAGATTGCTAACTGCCCAAAGAAGACTACTACCATGTGCTTTGTCTGCAAGCAATTTGGTCACTTTGCCAATGAGTGCCCTCAAAGGAAGAATGCTCCAGCTAAACCTTTTGGGGGATCAGCGCAGCAAGACCCGGGAACGGGAATGTGGGAACAATAATAGTAGCCGTGCTGGGTCAGCAATGCACGGAATGAGGATCTACAACCTCGAAGGGCAATGGGTATGCGAAGAGATGGGAAATGAAGACTGCGGATTGGCTGCTCTCGAGGAGGATAATGGCCCGGACTTCGGTCTTGTGACAGGTAGGTCTCCTAACTCTTGTCTTTGTTTTTCTGCTGCTTTGATTTGTTAAGATTCAAGTATAAGAAAAGAAAAAAAGTTTGGTTAAGTTAAAGAAGTTAGGAAGATAAGTTAGGATGGTGTGAAGGTAGTGATTAGTAAGTGTTGGACGCAGGACACATACGGATAGCTAAGACGACTGCTTATGCTCTTTTTGACACGGGAGCCACACATTCGTTCATCACCACCAGATTGGCTAGACAAGTTGGTTTACCAATAGCCACTATTGCCTCTAGCTTTCGTGTTAGAACCCCGACTGGGAGTGTGGTGACGACAAATGAGATGCTAAAGGATTGTCCAATGGAGATTCATGGGCATGGTACGAAGTGTGATTTGATAGTATTGGAGATGAGTAAATATGAAGTGATTTTGGGTATGAGTTGGTTAGCCATTGCTAAAGCCGTTGTGGATTGTCGAAGGAAGAAAGTAAATTTCAAGGATGTTGATGGAATGGATGTTGAGTTCACAGGTGAGACGGTAGTTTCAAGAGGAACTGATCTATGCTCATTTGAGTTGCTTATGGATGGAGAGGATAAGATGGAAAGTGAAGGTTGTCTTAATGCAACAGAAAAAGAAGAAGGATTACCTAAGATTGAGGATATAACGGTTGTCAAAGAATTTCTCGATGTCTTTCCGGATGAGCTACCAGGTTTGCCACCTAAGAGGGAAATTGATTTTGAGATTGACTTGGTGCCAAATACTGAGCCGATATCTAAAGCACCATATCGTATGGCCCCTGTTGAGTTAAAGGAATTACAAAAGCAATTGCAAGAACTCTTGGACCATGGATTCATAAGACCAAGTGTGTCACCATGGGGTGCACCTGTATTATTTGTTAAGAAGAAGGATGGTTCAATGAGACTATGTGTTGATTATCGGGAGTTGAACAAGGTTACAATTAAGAATAAGTATCCACTTCCAAGGATTGATGACCTTTTCAGCTACAAGGAGCAAGTGTATTCTCACGGATTGATCTACGATCAGGGTATCATCAGTTAAGGGTCAAACCTGAAGATGTGCCAAGACTGCTTTTCGGACTCGTTATGGACATTATGAGTTCTTAGTGATGTCTTTTGGATTAACGAATGCTCCTGCCGCCTTCATGGACTTGATGAACGAGTATATAAGTCATTGTTGGACAAATGTGTGATTGTGTTTATTGATGATATTTTGATACTCGAAGACAAGAGAGCAACACGAAGAGCACCTTCGCATGGCCTTACAAATCCTAAGAGAACATAAGCTATACGCCAAATTTTCTAAGTGTGACTTTTGGCTAGATAGGATTTCATTTTTGGGACATGTTGTGTCTGAAGGCATATCAGTAGACCCCGAGAAGATTAAGTCTGTGGTGGAATGGAAGCCGCCTAAGACCGTGACTGAAGTAAGGAGCTTTCTGGGTTTAGCCGGATATTACAGGAAGTTTGTCCAAGACTTTTCCAAGATAGCCAAGCCGTTAACTCAGTTAACGCAAAAGAATGAAAAGTTTGTTTGGACGGAAAAGAGGGACCAAAGTTTTCAAGAATTGAAGCAAAGGCTTGTCTCTGCTCCGATTTTGGTTTTGCCAAACCCCGAGAAACCCTATACGGTACATAGTGATGCTTCGAAAAATGGTCTCGGATGCGTTCTCATGCAAGAGGGAAGGTGATTGCCTATGCTTCAAGACAGCTAAGGCCACATGAGCAAAATTACCCCACGCATGACTTGGAACTAGCCGCTGTTGTCTTTGCCTTGAAGATATGGAGACATTACCTATATGGACAACGGGGTGCAACACGAGGACTTCCCAGGAGGTCACCCATCCTAGTACTGCTCTCGCCCAAGCACGCTTAACTTCGGAATTCTGATGGGATCCGGTGCGTTTGTGCAGGTATGATCGCACCCGTCAAGTACTGCACGGAGAGCGCTGAAGTGCGATGCGCGGGAGGCGGGTAAGCGCGCACCGGCGTACGGAGGGGGATATTCAAATCGTTTTCGCGCGGGGCAGCAAAGTTGCCTCCCCGTTCACGGCGCTCGACACGCCGTAGTCACCACCGCGACTAAATGACGGCTAAGACCGCCGATCACGAGTTCGAATTGACTTTTCCTCGGAGCGGGACTCGTTCCCCCGGTAATGCGGGGCCTTCCCCTTGTCGATTTTTTCTCCACCCTCCAGAGTGGTCAGCAGCTCGATACTGCTGATCGCAGCGACATCGGATGCGCGATTGTCCACGAATGAATGGGGCATCCCGAGCGAGCCCTCAAAATCCGGACGAGTAACTTTGCGCTTCCGGATCCCATAGTTAATTCGAGTGCGACGTTCCCGTCAAAACAAAAAGGTCACGCCGACCTATTCCCCCATCTCTCGTTCGGGAAGGGAGGGGCGATTTTCCGCACCAGCGGGCCCTCGGGAGACGGTCTCGGCTCCGGAGCCTGAACGCGTCCTCTCGCTGGGGCCCCGTCTCCGAACGCGGGTCGGAAGAGGTCGGCGTGCAGCACGAGCACCTCCCAGGAGGTCACCCATCCCAGAACTGCTCCCGCCCTACACGCTTAACTCCAATCCAGGTGGGATCCGGTGCGGTTGAAGCCGGTATGACCGAACCCGTCAATCGGTGCGTAGAAGATGGTAGAGCGGGCCTCGCGAGACGAGCGAGCGCGCACGCTGTCCCGTCCGGACGCCGGGGCAAAAGGTCGGCGGAAGCGGATCGAAAAATGAGGGGTGCAACACGACGACTTCCCAGAGGTCACCCATCCTAGTACTGCTCTCGCCAAGCACGCTTAACTTCGGAGTTTGATGGATCTGGTGCATTTGTGCTGGTTGATCGCACCAGTTTAGTACTGCGCGGAGAGCGCTGAAGTGCGATGCGCGGGAGGCGGGTAAGCGCACACCGCGTACGGAGGGGGACATGGATCGGCTTCTAACCGCGAACCGGAACCGGAAACGTCACCGCCGGATCCGCGATCGAAACCGGGCCGCCATTTCGTCCATCTTTCACTTCTCCCTCTCCGGTTCGGGGACGACCCGTTTCGCGCTACCTGGGCCGTCCTCCAGCTGAGAGCGGGCGATCCCGCCGAAGGAGAAAACAAGGGAAAGGAGAGGAAAGGAAAAATAATAGAGGAGAACAAAACAAACGAAACAAACGAAAAACGTGATACCGGGCATATAGTTGTGGATATTCAAATCGTTTTCGCGCGGGGGCAGCAAAGCTGCCTCCCCATTCACGGCGCTCGACACCGCCGTAGTCCACCGGCGCGACAAATGACGGCTAAGACCGCCGATCACGATTCGAATTGACTTTTCCTCGAGCGGGACACGTTTCCCCCCCGTAATGCAGGCTGCTCTCCCTTGTCGACTTCTTTCCACCCTCCAGAGTGCTCAGCAGCTCGATACTGCTGACCGTAGCGGACATCGGATGCGCGATGTCCACGAATGAACGGGCATCCCGAGCGAGCCTTCAAAAAATCTGGACAGTAACCTTTGCGCTTCCGGATCCTACAGTTAATCCGAGTCCGACGTTACCGTCCAAACAAAAAGGTCATGCCGACCTCTCCCCCATCTCTCGTTCAGGAAGGGGAGGGCGATTTCCGCACCAGCGCCCTCAGGGAGACGGTCCCGGCTCCGGAGCCCGAACGCGTCCTCTCGCCGAGGCCCCCCGTCTCCGAACGCGAGTCGGAAGAGGTCGGCGTGCCGCACGAGGACCTCCCAGGAGGTCACCCATCCCAGAACTACTCCCGCCCAAGCACGTTAACTCCAGAGTCCCGGTGGGATCCGGTGCGGTTGGAGCCGGTATATCGAACCCGTCAATCGGTGCGCGAAGACGGAAGAGCAGGCCTCGCGGGAGACGGCGAGCGCGCATGCTGGCCCCGGTCCGGACGCCGGGGCAAAAATCGGCGGAAGCGATCGAAAAATGAAGGGTACACACAAGGACTTCCCAGAGGTCACCCATCCTCGTACTGCTCTCGCCCAAGCACGTTTAACTTCGGAGTTCTTATGGGATCCGCGCATTTGTGCTGGTACGATCGCACCCGCAAGTACTGTGCGAGAGCGCTGAATGCGATGCGCGGAGACTGCAAGTGCGCACCAGCGTACGAGGGGACACGGATCGCTTCTATACCGCGAACCGACCCGAAAACGTCACCGCCGGATCCGTGATCGAAACCGGGCCGCCACTCGTCTACCTTTCTTTCACTTCTCCCTCTCCGGTTCGGGGACGACCGTTTCGCGCTACCTGGGCCGTCCACCGGCCGAGAGCGGGCGTCCCGCCGAAGGAGAAAACAAGGAAAGGAAAGGAAAAATAAATGGAGGAGGAACAAAACAGAACGAAACAAACGAAAAAGTGATACGGGCATATAGTTGTGGTATTCAAATCGTTTTCGCGCGGGGCAGCAAAGCTGCCTCCCGTTCACGGCGCTCGACCGCCGTAGTCACCGGCGCGACTAAATGACGCCTAAGACCCCGATCACGAGTTCGAATTGACTTTTCCTCGGAGCGGGACTCGTTCCCCGGTAATGCGGGGCAGCTTCTCCCTTGTCGATTTCTTTCCACCCTCCAGTGCTCAGCAGCTCGATACTGCTGACCGCAACGGACGTCGGATGCGCGATTGTCCACGATGAACGGGGCATCCCGAGCGGAGCCCTCAAAAATCCGGACGAGTAACTTTGCGCTTCCGGATCCTACAGTTAATCCGAGTCCGACGTTCACGTCAAACAAAAAGGTCACGCCGACTCTTCCCCCATCTTCGTTCGGGAAGGGGAGGGGAGATTTTTGCACCAGCGGGCCTCGGGGAGACAGTCCCGGCTCCGGAGCCCGAACGCGTCCTCTCGCCAGGGCTCCGTCTCCGAACGCGGGTCGGAAGAGGTCGGCGTGCCGCACGAGGACCTCCCAGGAGGTCACCCATCCCAGAACTGCTCCCGCCCAAGCGCGCTTAACTCCGGAGTCCCGATGGGATCCGGTGCGGTTGGAGCTGGTATGACCGAAACCGTCAATCGGTGCGCGGAAGACGGTAGAGCGGGCCTCGCGGGAGACGGGAGAGCGCGTACGCTGGCCCCGGTCCGGACGCCGGGGGGAAAAGATCGGCGGAAGCGGATCGAAAAATGATGGGGTGCAACACGAGGACTTCCCAGGAGGTCACCCATCCTAGTACTGCTCTCGCCCAAGCACGTTTAACATCGGAGTTCTGATGGGATCCCGTGCATTTGTGCTGGGACGATCGCACCCGTCAAGTACTGCGCGGAGAGCGCTGAAGTGCGATGCACGGGAGGCGGGTAAGCGCGCACCGGCATACGGAGGGGGACACGGATTGGCTTTTATACCGCGAACCGGAACCGAAAACGTCACCGTCGGATCTGTGATCGAAACCGGGCAGCCATTTCGTCCTACTTTCACTTCTCCCTCTCCGGTTCGGGGACGACCCGTTTCGCGCTACCTGGGCCGTCCTCTGGCCGAGAGCGGGCAGTCCCACCGAAGGAGAAAACAAGGGTAAGGAAAGGAAAGGAAAGGAAAGGAAAAATAATAGAGGAGGAACAAAACGGAACGAAACAAACGAAAAACGTGATACCGGGCATATAGTTGTGGATATTCAAATCGTTTTCGCGCGGGGCAGCAAAGCTGCCTCCCGTTCACGGCGCTCGACACGCCGTAGTCACCGGCGCGACTAAATGACGCCTAAGACCGCCGATCACGAGTTAGAATTGACTTTTCCTCGGAGCGGGATCGTTCCCGGTAATGCGGGGCTGCTTCTCCCTTGTCGATTTCTTTCCACCCTCCAGAGTGCTCAGCAGCTCGATACTGCTGACCGCAGCGGACATCGGATGCGCGATTGTCCACGAATGAATGGGGCATCCCGAGCGGGCCTTCAAAAATCGGACGAGTAACTTTTCTGTTCCGGATGCCATAGTTAATCCGAGTCCGACGTTCACCGTCAAAACAAAAGGTCACGCCGACCTCTTCCCTCATCTCTCGTTCGGGAAGGCGAGGGGCGATTTCCGCACCAGCGGGCCCTCGGGGATTGTTGCAATATGCTCCGGAATCATATAAACAAAGTGAGGAACTTAAAAGACAAGTATTTCTGAATGGTTTGAAAGAAGATCTTTGGACTCGATTGGAGGAATTTGATATTAGGAGTTATCAAGGATTGCTAGAAAGAGCACGGATAATAGAAAATGCTCAAAAGAGGAGGCATGAAAGAAGTAAGAAGGAAATGGAGTTCTATGTTGCAATGATCCTGAGTCAAAATGTCAGAACACTTCCCTTGGATGATGACCCAAACAAGGAAGAAGACATAATATTAGATAAGCTACAATGTTGGAAATGTAAGAGAGAACACTACCCTATTCAGTGTCCACAACTCCAATTCAAGTGCTATCTCTATGGGGACCCTAGTCACAAAGTCGAGAAGTGTCTAAAAGATGACCACCGGATGCTTTCTTTGCACAAAAACGGGACATTTGGCTAAAACATGCCCTGAACGGGATAACCCGCATGTTGCTTCGTTGGATCTACCAAGGAAGAAGAGAAAGAGATATATAGGAATAAAAACAACAAAGGAAAAAGGAATCGAAGTTCTTCAGGAACAACTACATCCGGAAATCCAGTCCAAACCCTCACACATATGGAGTGTATGAAGAAGCTAGTGATGAGGAGCTGGAGTCCTTTACCATGGAAGAAAGTGAGGATCAAAGATGCAACTCGATACCAAGTTAGCGCTATACCCTTAAACTACCGCATATTCTTTCCTGTCAATAGAATCAAAGAGATAGGTTGTTAGAAATACCCTTGGATTAAATGGCTAGACTGAAAAATAGGAAAGCTCGAGATCATTAAAAGCTAAAATGAGCCAATGATGGAAACTAAACCAAAACTCGATTAATTTAACAAATTCCAAGACACTCCATATACAACTTCATGTAAGTAAAGAACTTTGAAAGATTGAAATCTATGACGATCGTTACACAAAAGTTAGAATTCCAGCGATCAAATCTAAATTACCCAACTCCATAAGATCTTCACGAGTAAATGATTATACAATAAAGCAATGAGATCTCTTGATTTCAATCCCATCAAGATGATCACGATGATAAGAATTTAAAACGATGATGACCATATTGTTTAAGGAAACATGAATCATAAAGCACAATATCGTGTATACAGCTACATAAGAATGGAGAAGCGAATCCACAACCTTCGTTGGTCAAGTAATTGAGTCATGAAAGGTCGTGTTGTCATGAGTCATCTAGTGTCGGTCGAGTCGAGTCGAGTCGTCTGTGGTCTCGAGTCAAGTCCGTGTCGTTTTCCAAAAGAGTCATGTAAGTGAAGGTTGGAATCGCTAAGCCAAATCTTATTAACTTGTATGTGCTATATTTCATAAAATGTTTATCATGCAAAATTTAGAAATGATACAAACCAAAGCATAAACCGATGCTAGAAATATAATTCGAAAATCCACAATCTTTTCTCGATAAACGATATACACGTAACAAGTTTTGCGGACAAAACTTTCTTTAAGGTGGGGAGGATGTGAGCCCGGAAATTTCAATAAATAATTTCAAAATGAACTTCGAAAATAAACCCTAAAAAAAAAAAATCACTCCAAATTAAAACCGAATTTTGACAAGTCCTAAATCACGAACGAATTCAAAAACTTCTCAATCTTGAGAAAATGAAAATCTTTAAACAATAAAATAAGAACTCGGTGGTTTTCAAATTCAAAACCACGACGTATGAAAAATTCCATATTTAGCTCCGGCTTGTAAAATCGGGTAATATAAAGTCCAAAAACAAATTATTAAAAAGTAAATAATGATTAACTTTCGGAAATGAAACCCAATTAAAGAATTCCGAAAACATTAAGAGTTATTAAATACTTATAGAAATAAAATTTAAAATAAATTCCTCAAATTAAATATGTTATATAAACATAAATATCAGTTTCCAAATTGGCAAAGGTCTAAACCGGAAAAATCACCTAGAAACCCTAACCGGAATACAATAGTGTAAGTTCGGCAATCTAGCGCCCCTAACCTAGAGGCCGAGATGTAGTTAAATATATAGAATAACTCATAGTAATATAAGTTCGTTTTAATTATCAGATTGGTAAATTTTTGCCTATTTCGAACCCGTTCGGATACAGACTTCGAAAAGCGTGTCCCGGGGCTCGAGATATCAAAAATATACCATTAGTACCGTTGGACTCGTAATCCCACGAGATCTCTAAATATATCAGTTATATAATTTTTCGGGTTATAAAAGTTACAGTTATAACATTTTTACTGTATTTTCATTTCTACCGTAATTGATTATTTTTTTGCACTATTCATTTCATTTCATTACACAATTTTATTATTTTTATAATGAATACCCGGATTTCCTAGTAATCAAGTAAACTTCGAAAACCAGAAAATGAAACCCTAAATCAGTTTAGCTCAAGCTTTGTGAAAAAGACTTAGAAACCCAAATTCCGGCTTTTCCTCGGTTTTCAAATAAAAAAATTTTATAAGCAAAATTTATTTTGGATATAGTTCTTGATTATATTTCAAATCTAGAAAAGATCAGATTTTGAGAAAATTTCAACTCCGGGTCATCCCGAGACCCATTATAGAAAAGCGTGCCCCGGAACGAGAATTTCAAAAATTTCTTTATGACTACTCATTTGAATCGAAATAAAATAAGGATTTCAAAAATATATTTTTCATAATTTTTCGGCTTACGAAAAATACAGTTATAGCCTTTTTATTCGTATTTTCTTACTACCGAAAAATCAATTGTCTTGTCAACTATTCATACTATTCAAAAAGTACCCACCTAAACCACCTAGTCTACTATTTGTACACTTACAATTTCAACACTTACCATCACTCAAATCACCCTCTTTTCTAAAACTTTTTGTCCCTTAAAATCAGTAATTTATGACATTTGTACATAATTCAAATCAAAAGCAAATCAATAAAAAAAAATAAAATTTTCCCTTCCTCCACAGCATTGGTTGGCGTGAAATGGGCCCCCAAGCTCCATTCTCAATTTGTTTTTTTTTTTATTTCAATTCATTTTACTCCATTTAACCTAATTTCAAATGTATATAAACAACTTTTCTCTCTCTCTCTCTTCATTATTTCATTCTCAACTTTGGAAAGTAAAAAGGCTTCTTCTCTTCCTCCCCATTTCCCCTTTGGCCGAAATTACAAGCCCCCCCACAACACAACTCATCTTCTTCTCATCTCTATTTCTCTTCAAGAAGTAAAGTTTCACTCTTCCAATCATAAAACTTTGTTATGGCTAGGTGATTCTTGGATATTTCCAAAAAGGACCATGAGCTTTGCTAGGGTCAAGGAAAGATCAAAACAAGAATCCGAACCATTAAAAGTAGATCTATACTTAAAGAAACTTTCATTCCAAAAGCTTTACTTTTTCTCCATCAAAAAGTATTTTTTTTTACAAAAGACCTTTATAAAAAATATAGTTTTTATGTTTTTAAAAACATTTAAGCATTTGATAAAGTAGATCCATCATTTTTACTACTTATTCATGTAGAATTAAGATTTCTTCATTTTGAGTTTATGTGCATTCATAGTTGTTAATGTTTTGTCCTTAGTAAATAACCTTCCTAGTATGCAGATCTTTGGTTTAGATAAGTTAATAAAGTCAAAAAGGAAAACACTTTTAAAAATATGAATTGTGTAATTCGGATGACTTTAGAAACTAGGTTAAAAACACTTTTATCAACTTCTTAAACATATTTTTATAAGAAATGAAGCCTATAGGTAATAGATAATGTTTAGTAATATTTTCATGAGTCTAAATGAGTTTTTACTAAAGAAAATGTTGGAAACAAGAAATGAAGTCCATAGGAGTTTTGAGTTAAAAGTCATGTAGACAAAATTCGTAATAATGGATGTAGGGTTAGAAAAACATTTTTCCAACTTCAAAAATGATATTTTCTTAAAATAAATGAAGTTTAGGATTAGATAAATAAATATTAAAGTATTAAGTACAAAATATATTTTTCCTAAGAGAATCAACTTGAATATGGACTTTTGTAATTGGATTTTTGGAAACTCATAGTAAAAGACCCACTTAAAAGTTTATAAATGTGGATTTTATTAAAGAAATAAAGGCCTTAGGATATAACTAATATAAGGGTCAAAATTTCTTTAAACAAAATAGAGTTTTCCCAAAGAAAATCCTTGTAATATGTAGGTGTAGTCAAGTGTAGGAATTTTACTTACTAAACATTGGTATAAAGTGGTTTCTAAGAAAAGTTTATTTTAAAATTCTTTAAATCCAAAAAGTTGTAAGAACATAGACTCATTAAAGTTCACATCATGACATTCATGATAGGGAAAATCATTACCATTGCATTTAGTATCATTTTATACTTAGGAATCTCAAATGCATTCATGAAAACCGCATTTTTGGAATTGATAAACCCGCTGTACAGATCTGATCCCTCAATTCCGAGGCTTAGATATTTTCAAAACTCGATTTAAACTTCGTATTTAGAAATCTCTTCCGAAGTAGATAGAAATCGATATAAAATTTGCGAGATTCCGAGTTAAATTGACCAAGTTATGGCCATTTTAAATCGGGACTTCGAAAATGACGCGAATTTCGATTTCACTAAGTTTTCTTAGAGTTTTAGCATCCTTAGATGGTAGAATACTCATTGGAGTATTTCTTATGTGATTAGGTGAACCCGAGAACATTGACTCTTTGCCACCGGATTATTATTACTAGAAGACCGGTGATCCAATGGCCGAGTGAGTTCATTTCTGAGTAATTATGCTCATTGAGTGTGCTTGTAATTGTAGTAGCACTAGACTTAGGTAAAGATAAAATTGTTGATGAGAAATGAACTTTTCATGTTGAATGAATGATAGTATATCGAGATGAGACTTGTTGAAATAATATTGTATGAGTTTTAGTAGACTTGGATTGTTTGAAATACTTATGATCGCTCTTAAATTGTATAATGAACTTGCTACGATTCTATAAATAAACTGTACATGCATATCATCAGTGAGTCACATTGCATTACGAGAATGTTTTGGTGGGAACAAAAGTATGATCGGGAGGCAGCGGGCCTTCGTTAACGTTAAGGATCTGCAGGGTCACTTAAGTTAACGGGCAGTGGAGTAGACACTATAAACCAATACATATAAACAGGTGGAGGACCACCTTCGTTAACATCAAGGGCCTATGAGTCGCTTATGTTAATGGGCAGTGGAGTAGACACTATAAACCACAAGAGAAAATATTGGAATTGTGGTTGCATGTTCATGGACTACCCCAAACCCCGAATGGAGGGCGTAAATCCATTCACATATGGCTACGGAAAGTCATATGCTTGTATGTTCACGTGCTTGTGCATTCATATGATTGTTTAAATAAATTGTTTGTATATTTTACAATTGAGTATATTATTGTGGAAATGAATCTCACTAAGCTAGTGTAGCTTATACCCCAATAGATGTTTAAATGAGCAGGTTATTCCAAGAATGCTAAGTGGGGACTGAGATGGTTGAAGCCGAGAATGATTTCGAGATTCCGGCAAGATATAAGAATGCTTGAAGTTTTTGGCTAAGCTTTACGATTTGCTTTGTAATAGCTTTATGTAGTGAAGTCTTGGATGAATGTAGTTGAAGTTTGATGAATTGTATCTTGAAGTATATGGTTTTGTATTTGGAGTATAGTAAATGTGTATTTCCTTTACATTGTTACTCATTCGTATCAACATAAAATGTATCATTTGATGTGTCTCCTTTATGTGTTAGACCTTGTACATAGTATGGAAGCCTTCGCATGATTGAGGTGGTCATTCTTAGGCTTTAATATTGTGTACGGCGGACTGCCACGTTTAGGGTACCCTTCGGGGGTGACAGTTTAGTTGGTATCAGAGCGACAAGGTTTTGGGAATTAGGTGGGAAGACTTTAGGAGAATAGAATGCTAGGATATGATCTTAAGAATGAATAAGTTTAGATAACCCTTAAGTAAATAGAGACTAGCCTTATCTTTATGATCCATGAGTTATGATTTGAGGATTGGAGATCTCAGAGAAAGTAAGAGATAGTTATATTAGGACCGGATGATCTTAAAGAGTCAACAGACCATAAGGAACATTGACGAGAAGAAGTTCTTAACTAAGGAATGACCTTTCATAAGGACAAGCCCTGGATTTTATAACTAAAGAATGAATTTATAAATCGAAGATACTACTTGGGAGATTTCTAGAAAATATACAAAATTAGCTGTATAAGTGTTGGAAAGTCTTCAAGAAATAATAATCAATGAAAGATGTGCCGCATAGAGAAATTCTCTGGAGTGATAATCCCGAAAGAGCTAAGGAAATTAAGGGTAAATTAGGGAATGACCAAAAGGAGATGACATGAAGAAGGGTATAAGAGGATTAAGGATGGAAAATATTTGGTGGAATGATCAAACCTACCTTAACCCGTAAGGACGAAGAATAAGTGACCTAACCCAACTCTTGGTTCAAGCCAAATAGGAGAGATCGTAAGTTACCCCTTGACCTATAAGATAACTAGGTGAGTAAGATTAACAACGCGTTTTCGCCGTTTTCTTAAAAAAATAAAAAATAAAAAAAAAAAGATAAAACCAAATACCAAAGTGCAATTCTTTTTCTAAAATAAGCAACTTGCGTGTAGTATAACTAGGTTAACGTGATCGTTTCTCTTATTTCTAGGAGACTACCTGAGGAGATGCAACAGTCGCTAACTCTCTCGAGGAATAGCAAGTTAGAGACTCCACCCTACAAGATCAATCAACAAGTCATAAACCTTTTAGGATGTTTGGTGGACACGCAAAAGCTCCTTTTGCAAAGTCATCAGAAATATGCCGGTTCAGGTGGAAGGACCCCACCAAGTAACAATGGACAAGATTGAGACTCCCTTTCTATGGTTGGTTCAAGCTCCGAAGTCCGAAGGCCTAAGACAACCAACTTATCTGTTCATAATGTACCTTTCAAGAGACGTCAAGTCATTGCTGGAAGTGCAAGGAAAGTCACTATCCAAAGAGGTGTCCGCAACTAAAGGACAAGTGCTATCTTGTGGGGATCCTGAGCAGATTCGGGATTGTCCGAGGATGAAAACTCTACATTGTTTCATCTGCAAACAACCAGGACATTGGGCAAATAGATGCCCCAAAAGAAGTAACCAGTGGGAGGCCACCCTCGTCTGGAAGAAGACAGTCTCCTAGAAACATAGCAGGACCCTTGAGAAGCGTTAGGAACAAATAACTTTTTGTTTGAAAAAAAAAAAAAGGGAAGAGTGTTTTGAAAATGTAAACCGATGTTGTGGTTTATCATATTAGTTCATGAATTAATTCTAATGTATGTTTTGCATCTTTCTTTGAACTTTTGTAATGAAAGATTTACATCTTCTCTTGATTTCATGTATTTCGTTTTGAATATTATGAAGTTTTGTTATCGTTTTGATTTCAGTAGAATTTCAATATTTCTTATATGTTTTTATTTCCGCATTTCGTGTTCTGTATTTTGATAAGTTTCTTTAAGCTTCTTTTACCGCCTTAAGACGTAATAAAAGATTTAGAATTTTCACCTGAGCTTAATAAAATTTTAGGAGATATACCCAACCACAACAAGAACCGTCATGACCCCTTTAGGACCGAGAACCAAGCGATACCGAACTACTACCAAGGGGGAAATGCTATGGAGATTGAACGGCTTACTAGTCAGATAAGAGG
>JAMXBD010005257.1:0-20247 GCA_024138025.1 Combretum micranthum
CTTAGCTACTGGTTGTGAAAAATTTGATTCAGAAACTAAACTTTATAAACTAGAAATTTTGGATTCGAGGCTAACCTATTAAAAACCATATGGTTACCACTTAAAATTCATAATTTAAAATTTCCTTTTAATGCTCAAAGATCTACTAATGTAAAAATATTTACGAATTATAATACCCAAAATAATAAAAAAATGATCATTATTCACATTAATAATTACAAATAAATACAAATAACGTTGATATTTATAATTTATCATGAAAGCTTATAATATTTATAATAAATAATAAACCAAAAAAATATTTTTTTTTAATTTTTTATGTCGCCCCAGAGGTACCTACGTATTCGCTAATCGCGATCAGACAACACATAATTCTTTTATTAAAAAAAATTTAATGGATTGGTTATTTTAAAATTTTGAACTCTTTTAACTCTAAGTTCATTAAATTTAATCAATTTAAAAACAAAAGAGTGTGAGGTGTTAAATCTTATAAGCTACTAATTTCATTTTATTTACAAAAATAAGTTTTTATGTGTCAAAATAATTTGTCATATTCTATATGCGATTTTTATATAATATTTATTTATATTTCCTATTACATGCATTAATGTATATTTTTTTTTATTTTTTATCTATTTTCTTTTTTTTTTCCTTTTTTATTTAAAAAAACAAAATAGAAAAACAAAAGAGAATAAAAAAACTTACCTCGTACAACATCAAGACGCTCGTAGGCTTGGAAAAGGGGTGAAGGACAAGCAGTCAGTGGTAATTGAACATGAGATTCTGTTGGCAGTTTGTGACTGATTGGATCATCATGAATTGGTTTTCAAAAGTCCTCAATCGATCTTATGATGACAGATTTTAACCTCCAATTGCTTCGAAATTTCCTAAAAAACTTAATAATTGAAGTTTTGAATTCGAAACCTTAACTTCTTATGAACTTCATATTTGATCTCCTTTTAAGTGATCTATATTGTGATTTTTTTCTGCTGTTGTATGTTGGTATTTATAGGCATTAGCATACTCACCTACCGGCTCACCTACTACTCACTTACCACGATACAATGTATCTGGACATTCTGGCGTACTGCTTACCTACCACGGTACAATGCATTTGGACACTCTGGCTTATCGCTCACCTACCATGATACAATGCATTTGGACACTCTAGACCGCCGCTTACCTACCACGATACAATGTATATGGACATTTTGCCCTACTGCTCACCTACCATGATACAATGTATTTGATACTCTGGCGTACCACTCACCTACTACGATAAAATGTATCTAGACACTCTAGCCTACCGCTCACCTGTTACGCCCTAAGGGTACTCTAGTAGTAACATATATATTGTGATACAATCTAATGATCCAGATAGTATCACATACACATGTTATTACCAGATTTACCTTGAAAAATGACATAAGTTTAATAAAACAGGATCTTTTCGGTTGCTTGATAAGAATGATGAATACGAATAAAAATACATCACCATAAATAGATCTTTCTAACTGATGTCTGAAAAATAAAATATTATAGACCACGATATGTAACTGAAGTTCCCAAATCTTAGAAACAACATTCTAATCATCTAATACATATAACTAAGCAATACTATATAACCTATCCCGAGAATTCTTCCATCTTCAGAACCTTACCGGTGCTAAGCTCCTGGAAGCGACAAACCAAGGTCGAAGAGTAAACCTGTAAGGATTGTAAGAGAGTGAGCATAAACCACGGGTTCAGTGAATAACCAGAACATATCACACAACAAGCAAGTTATTATCAAATATATGTAATGCAGCATTCAAGCCTATGATCAATACAAGCTTGGATAATCCGGTATCCAAATAGGATGGAGATTTACGTCCTCTCATCGGGGTTAAAGGAAAACCGATCTATGAATCACCTACCTAGGAGAATAAGTACATAGGAAAGCCACAATCCTCACAGTAGTTATCTCTTTATGTTAATTTAGTCTTAAGCACTCATTTCTTGTTTTAAGTCTTAGAAACTCTATTAAGTGTTAGACAATTCACAACGATACCATGGGCGGTGTCCTTTATTACCAGTTAGTTCCCATGGAACCGACAGAACAAAGGTAATCTTGTGTAGAACTAATAGCTTCTTGCCTAGAAAAACAAAGCATTACCAGAGAACCGAAATTCTAACACGTAGTAGGCTATCAGATAATTATAATGCAATATATGCAATTTATGCAATGCATGTTTATTGTATTTTATGGTACCAATAGTTTTTAGTCTGATTTAAAAGTGCTTAAGCTTCATACAAAAAATCAACATACTATCCATACAGCAGATTCACGAGCATTCCATTATCACTTTTATTTAGTAAAGTTTAGCAACCAAGTAACTCAATTAGCAAGCAATGCCCTTTACCCCTATACAACACGAATTCATTATTATTATCTTTGTTTATAATGTAGCTAAACTACAAACACAAACACAAACAATGTAATAAGTCTGAGTTACTCATCTGCTCATATTGTTTTAGTTGTAGTAATCGACTGGGAAGTTCTCAACCGTGTCAAAATTACCTATTGAGATGACAATATTCATCATTAATACTTATGAATAGAATATTGAATTTCTACGAGTGCCTAAGTGTCCTATGGTAATATTTGATATAATTCCTACTGGTTATATTCGTTTCCTAAGGTATTGATTCTTATTGAAAAAGGGTGTTTATCAATTAATATTTAGTTTCATCGAATTTCTTTTGTTTTAAATTATCATTCATTCTATATGTAAGATGAACTTAGTTAAATTTTTCTATTAGTTTTCTATTCAAGTCCTACATTGTTTATTGTCCTTGTTAGTAGTAGTCTTTTATTTATTTTACTTTTCCTGTTAGCCTTATCTGTTCTTTTTTAATTAGAATTTGTATTATTTAGAGGATCTCATTTCACTATCTAGCCTTTTATCCATTTCCTTAGCCCATTCACAACTTGTGAAATTATCAACATGTCTAACCTCTATGAATTGTTCATATTATTTTTCTTATAAGGTAGAACTCCTAATCATGTTTTTAAGGCTTGTTTTATCAAGTTTTATGTTCATATAAGGTCCTAGTAGCATTAGACATAAATTTAGTCTAGTTTAGTTGAAATTTGAGCATGGTTTTAGCTACTTCATTCCTAGATCCGAATTTACTAAATTTGAGCTTATAAAATTCCTAAGTTGATGTTCTCCTTAGCCATCAACATCTAAGCATTTCTAGTATAACAACAATTCATCTAGTTGAATTCATCAATGGAACAAACACTTCTCCCAAACACATAACCTTTCTCTAATACTACTCATTTCAACCTAATATCTACACATGAATGTAACAAGAATCTAATGCTAGGTTAGGAGTTACCTTGTTTTGATGTGGAAAAGGATTCCCAACTCCCTTCCTTGGCAAGAACCAAACCTATATCAAAGGTTGGATAATAAATTTTAACTATATTAGAAATTAGCTAATTTTAACAAATATTTCTTACCTTGTTGAGCTTGGATTTCTACTTGGTTTTATGGCAAACCAAGGGCTATTTAGCTTGGATTTTGGTGTTGTTTGAAGGAAGGAATTGATGTTTTTGATGTGTTTGATATTTAGATAATATAGAGGAAGTAAAATAGGGGTTATACTCTGTTTTGGAACTCCTTAAAGGCTGTCCAAGTGAAGGAATAACAAGGGAAAAGAGGCTGTTTGCAACTCAACTTGTAGCTCACTTTTTTTATTGTGTTTGTGGGAGTTATGAGCTGATGTTGTAGCTAACTCAAGCCTATATATATGTATTAATATTGGGCTAAAGTTAGGAGCTAGGGGAGGTGTTTTGGCCTTGGAAAAATGTGTTTTGTAGCTAGAATTTTCGAGTAGAAAATAAGCTAGGTTGGATGACGAATTTCGATATATTTTGTTAGATTTTTGTAGCTTTTTAAAGGATATTTATGGGGTTTGTTTGCTAGTTAATTAAGGCTATTAAATAGTGATTTATTTGGTGTATTTGTAGTACAAATTGACTGAGAAAAATAAGAGGAAATGAAGGGATATTAATCACGTTACATCATGCTAAATTTGATGCCAAATTTGATTTGCTGCATAGATTTTCCTTGTTTCATTTCTAACCAATTATTGATGTTTGAAGTGGCCATTTGAAGGCTTCTTATTGGTGTTCAATAGTCAAAGTTTCACCTCTTTTAAAGCCTAGATTCTAAGCTACATTCGGTGGAAACAAGTGGGTGAAAAAGCTGCTATTTTGTTCCATTCTTCCCTTGGTGCAGCTGGAAATCACGATGGAGTACAAGGCAAAATGGAGCTGTTTCCTTACTTGTTTGAGCTGGATTTCTTTGCATTTAATCAGTGTCTAAGTTGGGATTTGATGATTAGTTGTTTGGACATTGTCTTGTTGAAATTGGAGTTCAATTTGTGCAATATTTGGAACGTGTATTACATGTTGCAGCAGCAGCCGAAGTCCACTTGCAACCGTGATTCAAAATCTGCATCGGTTTTCAATTTTTTTTCTTATTTGATTTGTTTATTGTTTGCTTCATATAATTAACTAAAATATTTTAACAAATATCAATTTATATGCATATGTTTATAATAGTTATGTAAGAGTTTTATCTAAATAAAATTATCTAAGTTCCTAAAAGATTTCTAGATTGTTTATATATTCAAAATTTTAGTTTAAAGTTTACATGATTAATTATTTTTAGTATTTTAACTTATGCGATTAAATTTTTCAAGTCCAATAGATCAAATTAGGGTCTAATTATTAATGGATTTAGAATTTCATAACAAGCATAATTCTGGGTTTCGAAATTTTTATTTGAGATCTAGACTTGTAATTATTAATCTATATTAGTATCTACTGCATATTTATAATCCTAGCAATTCATTTTTGGATTATTGTTTTATACCAATAAGTTTTGCTAATAGCTCATATTTTATTGGGTTTGAAATTTAGAGCTGCTACTAATTATATCTTGAATTATTAGTTCAAGATACGAAATCATATTTTTGGTATCTATTAAGATCAAAGAAATTTTTATTTGGTTTTTTAAACTAGGGTTGAGTTCATTACAACTCATAGATCTATTCTAGGATTTTTATCGGGTTCTAAGTTCACTACCTAATTCATATTTTCTATTTTATTATCGTATACTAGTGAAAAACCTTGGGGTTTACATCACCTATCATGATACAATGTATCTGGACACTCTGACCTACTGCTCATACTACATGATACAATGCATCTAGACACTCTTGCTTACCTTATCTGGCCAATGGGAGCGTACCACATGGCATGTGTGGGAGAAAGTAAAAATAAGAAAAAGTAATTAACCTCTTCACAGAATCGAACCTAAGTCTCCATTATGGATGCTAGTGACTTATCCATATAGGCTGTTGGTCTATGCCTTGTTCTAATTTACATAAAAATTGTATTTAAGGTTTTCATATTAGGCCCAATTAAATAAGTCTATTTACATGGGATATTTAATTGGGTCCAAAAAAAATCTATAATTAAAATTAGTATCATATCAAGCTCAAAAATATTTTTAAAAATTTATTATTATTTTTTTCTTTTTTTTTATACATACATAATTATTTCTTTTTCTTCTTTTTTTTTTTGCTTGTTTTCCTTGTTTTTTTAATATTTAGTTTTGGTAATTTGTGGGCTTAATATAATATTAATTTTTACTATAAATTGAAGCCTTAAATGGACAAAAATAGGATGTTTACACAACACAATAAAAAATATATCCACTAATTTTACTCTTTATTTTTTTTTTAATTTTTGGTGAATGATAGGTTAAGAAATAGTAATAAAAAGAAATTACGTAATTACTCAATTTCGTATTCTTTGCTTGTTATTCTATATTACTCTCTCGATGTAGCTATAAGTAGGAAATTAGAATTTTATAAGTTCCACAATGGTATAAAGTGTTATAAAAATTATCTTAAAATTTGACTGTGGACCGCCATTAATCCAAATTGAAAAAAAAAAAAAGAGAATCAGTATTAATTCCAGTAACCAAACTGCGATTTTTTCGAAAATAAATTCTACAAAGATCAAGCAGAGAAAATTTGAGATTGAGCTGTGCGAGTACACTTTACGGTTGTGGGCTATTAAAGAGTTAATTGGCCTTAACTAAAACACTTTTTTTTTCATAGGCCAAAGAAATTAACATTAATAGAAAGTGAAGGGAAAAAAAAAAGTAAAAGTTGCCTAAAGTTAGCTAAAAATCACTAAATTCTTGAAATGTCACAAAACAGTTGAAGTTAGTAACATTAATGAGAAATATGAAAATCAATAAATACGAAATATTTATAGAATTTAAGGAGGTATGATAGAAATACAAAATATAAGAAAATAATTTGTTAATTTTTTTTAGGTTATCGTGCAAGTATCTATATATCTACTATTTGGAATTAAACCTATTGTAGTTCATTTATAATCTTAGAAAACTTTAGTGTGTATGCATAGATTTTAATCTCCCAATTTGTTAGGCTTACATTGTTTATTAAATTAATTTTATCATAAAAATTCCTATGATACCTAAATTTGAAGTTTCAATTTAAAAAAACCTATAATCCAAACTTTAACTTGACAACATCTAAATCAATGCAGATTTAGTTATTTTATTTATTTTTTGAAGAAAAAAATTGCAAGTGAAAATTTTTTATTTTTATGCAATATGATCCTAAACATACCTAATGTGCGAAGGGCACATAGATTAGACAAAAATACATTTTTAATGAAGAAATGCAACTTTCTAGAAAATTTGCATTTTTTATGTAATGTTAATGAAATTATGAACCAGTATGAAGAGAATGCAAATTTTTTTTCCTCAAAACATGTGACTTAAATGCGACACGATTTAATACCACTTTTATGCTTTTATGTGATTATTCATACAAAAATATTCAATAAACATAAGCACAATAAAATATAATGTCACTTACATCATGGGTGTCATTTGCTGCTATAACCCATTAGTAATCAAACAAATTGCATATAACGAACGATAATAATGATCATGCAAATATCCTATCAAGATAGGGAGATAATTTCTTGTTCACCGATCCATTTAAAAGAAAGATTATTATATACCAATTAGATAAAAGTAATTATATAAATATTGTCACCACATTATATTTTCAAGGTAAGATACTGATTTGCATGAAGTAATTGCAATATAAAAATTATAATGTATCGCATCATGCACATGTAATATAAGTACAACTATAATATGTGGTCGAGTGTGAGAAGACAAAAACTCAAGAGAAAAAAAATGTCTTAGAAATTTCTTAACTTTTAGGCGAACTTGTGACTCTCTCTACTTTCCCTCTCTCTCGCGTTTTCTCTACTTTTTATAATATTGTTTCATACCATGTACCTTCCTAACATTTTCATGGATCTCAATTGTCTACATGTTAAAAAGCATTGTTGTATGGTGCATTGTGAATGCAATACACTTTAAAAATTGGATACTGCATTGCTCATATGTGATAAAACATTGGCAATTATGTAATTTTTTTATATAATTTGTATTTTCGAATTTTTTTAAAAAAGCAGACATGTATTTGGCCCTATGATGCAAATATGAATCTAATCTAATCAAGGACATGCAGTTGCAAAATAAAGACCAATTAGTAATTGAAATAAGATATATATCTTATATTTTGGCATTCTGATTTTTCTTTTGCCTTTTTCATATTTAGTTTATAACTTAATAAAAGTAACCAAAATAAAATGAAAGAAGATAAAGCTAAAGATTACCCTACACTAAATGTGAGTTTGCACATGGAAAATGGATGGGTAAAAGTCATGCAAATAAGTAAGGTTTGGATCTCCAATGGGAATTTATGTTACACAACACTGAGCTTGAGTCTTGTCTTCAACATTCAAACAACAAAATATAGTCGATTTCTTGATCTTGCATGAATAGTTTCAATGCTTGTCATTTTTAAGAGGTGTGAGAGCCAACTTTGTGTAGTGGTGATAATTGTTGTAAACCTACTTATCCATACCTAGGTCATGTGGAGCATGGTGATTAATGAATGTTTAACAAAGTTTAGTTTTAGGTTCTTCGATTAGTACAATCTTACATGATTTGAATCCAAATATTGTATTTTCATAAATCTTTTAGTTCTCATGAACCCATTAACACCAATCTCATTCTTTCAGATGGGTTTGTTTGAGATGAATCTTAGAGAGAAGTTTTGGTCACTAATGGAGTTCTTAGAGAGAGAAAGTCCTTCTTGATCCACACTTGTTATTTTTTTATTGTGTAAAATCTATGTTTATCTTCTTCATTGGAGATTATATACAAATAAAACTGTTTCCAATTTTTGGGTCAAAATTGCGCAATATGAGAAATTTAGATTTTCCACCAATCTTTGATTTTCTTATCTTTAAGTTTCTAGAGAATTTTTTTTCTTATGATCCCTATTAAAATTAGTTAGTTAAATAAAGTTCAATTAAAATTAATTACTGAAATACAAAATCAAAATCGCAGCTCTAAACTAGGATATAAACAACAATGTATATGACATGTTCTTATACAATTTATAGATTATAAATACTAGTTTATATTGCACATTTATAATGTGATTTCCACTTTTATCTAATAAAATACAAAAAAAATATAATATAAAAACAAAAAGAAGTGGATAAAAAGCATTTAAACTCTCTCAGCTGCGAAAGGAACTTTATCTAAAACTAATGCATGCACCATAATATCACCCATCTCATCCATCACTACTCATATGAAGGAACTTTATTTAAAGCTAGTGCGTGCATCTAGCAATGTCTCATCCCATCAGATTTGTGACAGATCCTACTCCACACAACCATCCTATCCCATCACATTTGTCACAGATGGATCCATCTACATAAAGAAAATGCAATATGTATATTTGATAGGAGGTAAATCATAGTTGGAGCCCGTGATATGTGTGCATGCACCAATATCACATTTTTTTTCATGCGATATAGTGATAATATCTAAATATTATATCGTGATTTATTCATGCAATTTGCTTGAAAATAAGGTATATCTCGTCTACAAAATGCGATTTTCTAATTGATTTTGGTTATTATTGTCACGCCCCAACGGTACCCTAAACGTGACAGTCTGCCACACTCAATATTAAAGCTTAAGTATGACAACCTTAGTCATTTCCAAAAGCTTTTATATTAAGTGTAAAGCTTACTTTCACAATTTTAGAGGACCATACATGGAATAATGAAGCTTAAGGAGATATAAAAACATATTAAAAAAAGAGGATTCACAATAAATATTTGTTCATAGCAAAGACTGTGCATACTTAGGAACGATTCCCTAAATTACTAAGCTATTATATAAATATTTGCATGCTAATACTATGATGTACTTTATCCAGAGTTCTAATATTCAAAAGGGATTACCTGCCCACATGGTCCACGTGGCCTTAGCCATAAGTACGGAAAATGCAAAAGGTAGCTATCGGGGTATAAGCTAATAGGCTTAGTGAGAACTATTTCCATAAATAACTTCTTGTAACAAGATTCAAACAAGTTGGTTAATCACACATATGTAATGCATCAAACACGTGGGCAAACAATCATATAGCTTTTCGGGAACTATATGTTGAATGGATTTACGCCCTCCATTCGGGGTTTGGTGATACTCAAAACAACTAGTTTTAATAATAGAAAGTTTAAGCTTGCGAGCACACATCGCCAAGCATTAAATAAAAACTTTTATACTTGCGAGCACTCATCGCCAAGTATTCTGAACCTACTTGATTTGACCTTGCTTTCGGATCAACCGCCAAGCATATTCCATTAAGCTGCCAAGCAATCGCTTTCGGATCTTTCGCCAAGTGTTGCTTTCGACATGAGCCTACTATCCTTCTCACCCAAGGATAATAACCCAACCATGTAATGTGACTCACTTCGTGGTATGCATGAGTTCATTAATTTATAAAGTCATGATATAATTATTTTCAACTTTATGGTGATCAAGGAATTTCACACAATCAATGTTATACTAAAACAATCACTTAGAACAATTCGGGCTTTGATATTCTTAGAATTCTTTCAAGAAATTATTTTACATGCATATCGGTTTATCTTTTCCTAACTCTAGTGCAACTAATTTACAAGCACAACAAGTGTAGCATTTAATGGAAATAAACTCACGATGCCATTGTCGTCTATTCCTCTAAGCGGATGAGTCGATCACACACTCCACTTAATCGTAATAGTCATTTGGGTAAAGGAATCCTTCCTCGGGTTACCTAACCAAAAAAATACCCACAATGAGTTTTTCTTGAAGATTTTCTTGAATTTTGACAAAACAATGTCAAAGAACGTTAAAGTTCGTATAGAAGAATGTTCCAACTTAAAATGGCCATAACTTGGTCATTTTAACTCGAATCGCGCATATAAATACCGATTTCTATCTACTCGAAAATATCTACCCGTTTCTAAAATTATTTCCCACAAACAAGGCCATATAGGCTCCGAAAAAGTGGCGACAAAATTCACCACGGATTTCCAAATAAAAACAACTTTGGTTCAAGAAATCAAAATTTGTTTGATAAATACTTAGTTATCTATATAGTTGAAAAATTCTCTTTTGTAACTATATAACTCATATTTAAGCATGCTCAAGTGCCTTGTTGTCCTTTTTATTTTTCTTAAGTAAAACAATGTCGGTTTGAAGCTTTTCAGAAATTGTTTTTGAATTTCTTTGAAACGAATACCTTGTTTCCTTTATTTTCTAAAAACGTTTTATATTGGTTTTATTTATCTTTTCCCAAGTGACTTTTAAAAATAAAATTTCTACTTTCTAAGTTATACTAATAATATTTTTGAAGTTTTCTAGAAAATATTCTTTTCTTCATTTTCTTGTGTAAATTCTCTTGTTTACTTGTTTTGGCAAAAATCTTTACTTGATATTTCTCATTCTTTTTTTCTCATGTCTCTATTCCGAAAACAATTACCCATGCATGAAACTTTGGTCTCCTTATAAAAACAAAGTGGAACATTTAAGGACTTTTTTGTAGAAAAACTAATTTCTATAATTCTATTATTTTCCTCTTGTAACTTGAAAAGAAATAACTTTATTATTTTCAAATCATAAATTTTCTTTGCCTATTTGTGCAAAGGTCTTTATTTAAAATTTCCTTAGTCATCCACCTTATTCTCTTTCTTTATGAAAAGAACCATTTTTGTCAATAAGAATATTTTCTTTTGAAAAACAAGGTAGAGTAACGAAGATTTAAGTAGCTTTTTAATTAAAAATAGTTTCTAAATCCATAGTGAATTCTTTTTGAAATTTGAAAATGAATGAGTTTATTTTTGCTATCTTATATTTTTATGTTTCACAAAATTTATTCCTAAGTGACAAAAAGCCTTCTTTTATTTGATTATCTTTAGAAAATAAAGCTTTTTGGACAACAATCTAAATGAACATGATTATGAGGATAATAATAAACAAAATAACATAAAGCATATACATAAATAATAAAGTCAAGTATTGGAGTCTTAGCTTTTTTAAGGCTCCCAGGACTAAGAAATAAACTAGTCCCATAAATAAATAAAATGAAAGAAGAAAAGCTTGTTTTGACTTGATGAGGACAAGTCTAAGACTAGAGACTAGTCTTATTTCAACAAGGAATAAATAAATTGCAATGGAAAAGTAAATAAATTGCTTTGCATGAAATAAATAAATTGCAAGTGAGCTTATATGCTCTAAAGAATATGTATAAACAATAATAATCAACATAAACATAAATGGATTGGCATGAACAAGAACAATACATGAACATAATGTAGTTTCCACAACTTGTAGTATTTGGAAACTCACACTATGGTTATGTAAAGTTACATGACATGAAGAAGAAGAAAGAATTATAAAGGGGTTACCTAAAGAAGACTTTGATATGGTTATGTGGTTATGGGTTTTTGTTGTTGGTGGAAGTGTTGTGGAATTATTTTGAGAGAGTTTTGAGATAGAAATTTGAGAGAGCTTTGAGAGGAAAATTTGAGAGAGTTTTGGTATGAATTTGTGAGTAATGAATGTGTGAAAGAAGTGAAAGAGGAGGGGGGTATTTATAGGAAAATGGGGAGTGATTTTTGTGTGATTAAAATAAATGCAAAATTAAACAAATGGAGAGGGAAGAGAGAGAGGGGGGTGCCAGCCACTTTTGAGAGGAGAGAGGGAGTGATTTAATTTTTGTATTTTGTTAAATAAAAGATGTAATAAGTAAGATAGATGTGATATAAAGTTATGGGAAAGGTAAAAAGTTAAGATTATAGGTTATGTAGGGTGTAAGAGTAGGTGTAAGAAAAAGTAGAGATAAAAGAATAGTGTATGTAGACACCCAATTTTGCCCAATTAAAAATTAAGCTTAAGTTTAGAATAAATTAATGTCATGTTAAGTTCATTAAAAATATATAATATAATAATGTAATAATAAACAATAGTATAATAAAAAAAGAGAGAAAAGAGAAAATAGAAAAAATAAAAATATAGAGGAATAAAATATGTATAATAAAATAATTAAATGAATAATAGTAATGTAAATAAAATATATGTAAGAAAAATTAAAATAAATAATTATTTGAGCTTAATATAATATATATTTTATTAGTCTTAAGTATTAGTGGGTTAGCTATATGACCAAGGCACAGGCCAACGGCCTAACGGTTCAGACCATAGACACAGGAGCAAAGGGACCCAAGTTCGAATCTAGCCCAAGGTAGATTTTGCCTCTTTTTTTTTTTTTTTTTTTTTTTTTTCAAAAAACACATTGGTTCATCCACTTTGAGGCCTCATTTGAGCAACCAATCTTTGTGTTTTTTCGAAATTAATTGTACAGACACAAACTAGGCATGGGATACATTACATCTATACACAATTCGTGCATTATTTCATCCCAAAAGGCACATTAATTGAGACATGAAAATTGGGAAAAATTCCAATGGACATGATTTTTCAAATTTTAAAATTGGCCGAATTGTGTTCTTTGATCAAATTAAAACACACTTAATCGAAGAGTTATGATGTATAAACATAAGATTCGTGATCAATTTGAACCAACAATCACGAATCGAGTCCCATTTTGAATCGTTCTTATTTGAAAAAGTATAACGATTCGTGATTCAAAAATTGAACAAGTACGACGCTTCGAAATGACAAATTGTTTCGAAATCTATAAATAGGATCACCCCACAAGCAGAAAGCACAATTCAATTTCTCAAAATACACACTACACGATCGAGATCTGAAAATAGAGTAGAAAGTGTTCGAATTGCAAAATTTGCAAATTCGAAGTGATAGGGAGGATTTCGATCCAATTAAAGAGTGTTAGGATCATCTAGGAAGTGTTTTTGATTGATTATAGTGTTTAGAATTGATCGAATTTGCATTTGGAATTTCTGCAAATTTTTTCGAAAATTTTTATCCTTGCCGCCGTTGGGCCACCGCACGAACCGCCACTTCTGGTGGTTCTAGGAGTGAACCACCACCACCAACGGACGCAGCAGCCCCATCCACGTCGGGCCGACAAGGTTGCAGCCTTCGAAAACCACCAGGGGCGGCCGAGGAACGCCTTGAAGTCACCGTCATCGTCTTCTTCACCCGACGGGTATCCAAGATCCGACCCGAAATCCGAGATCCACCCCGGTCGGTCGTCGGTCAACGGTCGTCGGTCAACGGTCGTCGTCAAAAGTCAGCAGATCCTGTGGTCCATATTTGATCAGAAGATCCTGTGGTCCAGATTTGATCAGAGGATCCTACGGTTCAGATCTGATCAGCAGATCCTACGCTCCAGATTTGATCAGTAGATCCACGGTCCAGATCGCGAGTTAATTCCATCAGACGGTCAGATTTAGTCCACAGATCAGACGCTCCAGATCTGATCCGAGAAAATCCAACGGTCCAGGTTAGTCCGCAATATTTTATTAGTTATTTATTATATATTTAATTTCGAAAATAGGAAAAAATAGGAAAAAATTAATAAAAATTCGTAAAAAATCCAGAAAAATTCAGAAAAATCCAGAAAAATTAGAATAATTATTTTTAATATAAATTTACATGTTTTAGCAATTTTTGATATTTTTGGATATTTTTGAATATGTATTTGCATATAGATTGATCTTTAAATATATATTTGATGCATGAGATGTTTTGTTTTTGTATTTTAATATTGTTATGATATATTTTGAATATGTTCTGAACATATGTGATGATTATTGAATTTTGAAAAATAATAAATTGTAAATAGATTTTTTAAACCAAAATTGTTGTTGAATAATAAAGATAAAAATTGTTTTTTTTTTAAATCATGATATTAATTAAATTTTTTATCAAAATTATCTTTATAAATTTGCTATAAGATAATACTCAAAATTTCAAAATTATTTTCATAAATGGATTTGAAAATAATTAAAGTTGTTCAAAAATGTTTTCATAAATTTACTATGAAAATATTTAATATTGTTTAATCAAAATTGATTTTCATGTAGCATTAAATTAGCCATGAATTGTCATGATTTTTGAACTTAGAAAAATATATTTTTTATGAAATAAAATCAATTGATTAGATCATAGGATCATCAAAATTAGTTTTCATAAAAATTCAAAATTTAATAAACTTAAAGTGAGAATATTTTAAAAATATAAAATTGATCAACAAACTAAGTTCTTTATAAAAGAACTACGTTTTGTCTGATCTCGATTAGCGAGTACGTAGGCACCTACGGGGCGACAATAAAATTAGAAAAAATATATTTTGTTTTGATAGTTTGAAATAATCATTTTGTACATATTATAAGTTTTTTTTTTAAAAGGAAAAATACAAATGTTTGTTGATATTTAAATCCTAAGAAAAAATACATAAAAATAAAAATGAATGATTAAACTTGTAGATATTTGTTTTATAAATGTTTTGTTTGAATTTTTTAGTATAGAAAAGGATAAATTCTAAATTTTAAATTTAAAGTGGTAACCGCTTAGGTTTTAATAGGTTAGCCCCCGAACTCAGATATCTGGTATTTTTTTTAAAATTTGATTTTAAATCAAACTTTTCGCAGACTAGTGGCTAAGTTAGGATTAACCGACCCATTAATCCTGGCTTTCATTTTTTCCCGATTTTATCGGGTGGCGACTCCAAAAATTTTCAAAATTAAATTTCTTTTAACCCTAGTCGAGGATTCATGTTAAATGGGTTAGGGTTTAATATGAATCGGGTTAAGAAATGAACCGGATGATTTTCAAAATCCAGGCTCGACAGCTTGGCGACTCCACTGGGGACTCGCTTATTTTTTTAAGAGGGCTAGCCACTTAAGTTTAAAATTTAAAATTTATCCTTTATTTTGTATATTGTATAATTATATGTTTGTATGTGTTTTTGTATATATGTCTGTGATTTAGATTTTAAATTAGTTCATTTCACTTGCATGTGCATTTGCATGTATGCACACAATGTGTGCTAGATACGGTCGAACCCAGGCCGTCTTAAGAGCCTAAGCGAGGAGTTCGAAGTAAGGTCCGGGGGCTGTGGTTTCCACCCTCTAGATCAAGAAAAGACTCCCACTCCGGTTTAGCCTTATGATTTGCTAGACCGGGGAACCTATAGAACCTTACCAAATCATGCATTCATTCATGGGATTTGACCAATTTTTTTCAAAAAAATGGAGTTGTAAATTTTTTTAAAAAAAAATTTAGGATTTGTCTCCTAATAGGGTCTTTATAAATCCTCAGGAAATGATTTCCTCGAGTTCGGACAGTAGCGATAGCCTATGGGCTCGTCTCATCAAGGAACCCCGAGTAGAGACTTTCAAGGATCCAATGCTGTTACTGGACCGATGGTTGGTCAGTTTTGACCCCGATCAACAATCATTCATTAAGGATAGGTTGGGCCCGATCCTCAATTTACCTAAAGTCCAAGTTCCATTTACCATGTTTCGAGCCCTTGTTCATCTCTGGGAACCCAATGAAGTGGCATTCCGTCTAGGTCAACACGTGCTAAGTCCTACCATTGAAGAATATGCTAGGTTGCTTCAAGCCCCACCCACTTCCGAAGGGATCTATGTACCAAGCCTTACTCAAAGTCCGATCCGCATCATTTCAGAATTTTTGGGATTAAAAAGAGAAGCAGTAATTGAAGCCATGAAGGGTTGCAATGAATTCTCCATCCGATTAACTACTTTGATGGATTGGTTTGGAAACTTTGACAATTACATAAGCAACCGAGATTCCTTTACGGTATCAGTTGTGACCTGGAATGAAAATCGGGTTAATGCTTTCATAGTGGCTGCTTTTGCTACCATACTCTTTCCACATGGGAACCTGTTCATTCACTTCCGAGTCATCGAGCTTGTAGCACAATATCTAACTGGCAAGTCATATGTTCCCGCCCTTCTAGCAGAACAAATCAGAAGTTTGAATCACATCAAGTCTAAGGGCAGGGGCAGTTTCAAGGCAAGCATGCATCTGTTGATGGTTTGGTTCGCTAGTCACACCAAGTACTACGGAAAAGATCTAGCTAATGGGTCCCTTATCCGCCCGAATTATGATCTCATCCAGTCTTTTGCTGAACGGGTCCATATGGAAGATAATGAGCCTTTCTGGTCTATACTTGCAATATTTGAAGACATGAGACCTGAAGACTTTATGTGGCAAGCCCGTTGGTTTAAGTGTCCCGTTGCTATCTTAAGTTGCAAGAAATACCTAACTGTGCCTCTGTTGGAATCACTGGCTGTACAGGCTATTACCCCTCAAGTGTTATCCGACAATATGGCATGCTACAAGACATTACTGTCAAGCCAGAGTTGGGACGAGTTATTCTCGACTATATGGATCCAACCATGACTCAGATAGCAAAGCAGTCCAAGGTAAACCAAATAAAAGCCATCTGGGATGATAGAGAAATCAAGCCAGTTTTCGAAGTCGAGCCAGAAAATAAAGTGACTCGGGATTATAGAGCAACCAGGTGGTACATAGCCAATCAAATGAAGAAGAATAAGGACATCCAATATGAAGCTCCTAACATTCTTGAACCAGCACCACCTGAACCTGATCCTGAAATGATTGCTTACATGGAAATGGTTTCAGCTCGGCTTGAAGTCTGTCATCGGGATTACTGCAAAGAGATAGAGAGATGATTGACCGCTTGGAAAAAGCTCACAATAGGATTGCACTGTTAGAGGATGAATTGAAGAAAGCTCGAAAAAGGACTCAACTACTTGAGGATCAAATCATCTGCCCTGCCAAGACTAGAAGACTAGTTTAGAAGTCCTGAGTTTAGTTTTAGCAATTAAGGTTCTTGAACTTTTAGTATAGTAATTTAACTTTGTATGAAAGATTGTTTTTGAATTATTACAACTCCAATAAATGTGTTTATCAAAATTTGATGGTCATTATCCCCATTTGCATTTGCATCCTTGTGTTTGTATGTTAGTATTCTTATCTTCTTACTTCTTACGGTCCAGTTACGAATCAAGTCTAGCGAATCCAAAATCCTGAAAGATAGCTCCAAACCAGTTAGAAGTCCCATTTATACTAGATCACGAGCAAAGATGGCTAGTACCGGGAACACTACCCCTGATCAGACCTGATGCGTTTCATCTGAGTATAACAATTAATTCCACTAATTCTTTCCTAATATCAGATTAACAATAGGCAAGTGTACCTATCAATTGTAGTATAGGAATGAATTATGGGTCGTATTCCTTGGGATCCTGACAATTACTATTACTCGCCCTATCAATCATTATCTAGCAATCAATTTAATGTATGTTTTAATTATTAATTAATTAGATAATTCTAATTTTAACTATATTAACTACCAATTTTTTTATCACAATGACATATAAAACATAATTTAACACATTATTAACACAATATACAGAAAGATTACTCCATCATATTAACAGGATTTAACTAAATTCATCCGTAAATTACTTATCTGTAGAATTCTTAATTCATGACCATTATTCTCATAATATCAATCCTAATCCTAATTGTATCCACTAGAATCTCTTCTAAGTTAATAGCCAATTCAGAATTGCATTAAAGCTCTATTATCCTCAAATTCTTTGAAAATGCAGCAACTTCTTATTAACATCTCTATCAACAAGAGTAGTTTGTTCTAGTGCCTTAGATCTACTCAAGGGAATTGTTTCTCAACCTTTCCAATGAGATCTGATGTAGGAATATGTCGTGCACTACAAATTCCTAACTTATTTGAAGACCCAACCTAAAAATTCGTAATTAAACAGATTATAACAGATATATATATGCTTTTTAATACAACTTCGTAATAACTTAATCACTAACTCATTCATACTGACATATAAACACAAACGTATAACAAATAATCGATTCAATGAACAAGAAAGGAAAGAAGTAAAACCCCTTTTTAATGACTATGAAGTGGTTGTACAAAACGAATTCTCCAATGACTTTTTCAAGTTCTTCTTGGAATCCGACCTCTCTCCCCCTAAGTTCTCTTCTAAAATATATCATGTGATGTCCCTTTTTAGAACGAATCAACCCTTTATATTCAATAGGGGTCGTGTTTAAAAACACGACCTTTTACTAAAACAAACTAACAGTCATACTGTTTCAAGAAGATAATAATGACCCATTTCTAAAATCAACGACCGTACAATACATATTTTCTTTGTAAATATGCATTTTGTACGTCGTACAAGAGGGAGTGCTAAGTACTGGAAGTCAATCTTCAAGCTTGTACGGGCGTGCAACATAGATCTCCTTCAATTACTTCTTCATCACCACATGTAGGCCGTACAAGTGAATTTGCTCCGAAATTTCTTGGTGCACGGGCGTACAAGACCCCGTACCAGCCACTGGCTTGCATTTTCTTCACTTTGAGAGTTGTACGGCCGTACATCAAGTCTCCTTCTATGCATCCTTGCTGCTTTGTTTGAATATTGATTGGATTCTCACTTTTCCTTCCTTATATTATTAATTATGTTCAAAATTGACCTGAAATAAAATATGTATACCTTAAGCACCTTATCTATTAAGAATCCATCAATTATATTATAAAAGACCCAATTTGTCAATTAAAAATGATGATAATTTATGCCTATCAAATATCCCCACACTTAAGCCTTGCTTGCCCTCAAGCAAGAAGCTGATAAAAACAATTGAAAATTATATAGCATCATGGTGTTACTATTCCAATGCTGGGGATTTAAGGATTTTATTCTATCTGTTCTTAAGTAATTTATTCCTTAGGCTAGAGTTTCAAAGCTAATCATAAAAGTCAGTCTTTACTCTCATTATTTAAGTTAGATTTTTAACATAAAAATAAACATGACCACAATTACTAACTTGAATATTTCATCTCTTATTCATTAAGTCCCAAAGTGGATACTACCACCAACCATTGAATTTAATTCCTTAGTGACAGCATAGACATCAACCAATCCCTTGAATTTTCTCCTTTATATATATTTTTCTCCCTTTAATTTATGAACTTTTTTTTTTTTTTTTTTTTTAATATCCCATAACCCATGTAGCAGACTTTCAGTCGATAATCCCGAGCTCGTCACTCAGGTTAACAGATGTTATTCCCTTAAAAAGGCATCCCTCGGACTTACATATCGAGTATAAGATTTATTAAACGATGAAGTGACATCCTTGGTCAATCAATCCAGGCCGGACGACCTTAGGTGACTAGGTTTTAAAGGGACCCCATCGAACCTCAATCACTTCTATCTCTTTTTTTTTTTTTTTTTTTTTTTTTTTTTTTTTTTATGAAAGGAGAGAAAAATTAACAAAATTGGAGAATCATCAAGTGAAAATATCATTTGAACTGTACACTAATGGTAATTCATGAAAGTAATTTTCTACATGCTACTTAGTGGTAGTAATAATTATTGATAATATACTTGTAGTCATATGTTATTTAGATGTAAAATTCTGAATTAAAGCATGAGTAGACTGCCCCATAATGATTTCACATTGCTACTAGCCTTAGAAACAATTGCATCTTTAACTTCTAAAATCTTCATTATTCCAGCACTATTAAATGAAATCATAACACCACAACAAAACAGCTTTCATTACTTAAGTGTGAGAAAAGCATTCATTATCATCATTCAAGACAAACACTTCATTTAGCATGCTTGCATGCTCCCTTTCCCACACTTATTAAAGACATTTGTCCTCAATGTCTCAGCTAGGTTAAAAGGAAAGATAACAAAGT